>JAECUM010014800.1:0-44195 GCA_016617855.1 Megalonaias nervosa | reverse complement strand
TTCACTCCTCTGGTGGGGCGCCTATACTGTGTACGGGTGATTTTACATATGTTGCAAGCATATTAACTCTCTAGTTGTATGTCTGAGAACTGGCATGAATTATCGATGACCCAAGTATCAACATGTGTAACAATCCATATCTGGTCATTCCGTACCCAATCCGTTTCGTACCCAAGTCCTTTCGTACCCAAACGAGTCGTTTCGTAACCAAAGCAATGGTTGTTTCGTACCCAAGGTGCTGGTCGTTTCGTACCCAATACTATAGTCGTTTCGTACCTAAAGTACAAATATAACCACTAATATCATATAAAAAAATAGTTCATATATATTTCAAACTATTTAAAGCTGCTCAATGTTGCTTTTTTTCTTTTGTGATAGATAGATGCATACAAAATTACAAAGGTAATTACACGAACAATCAATGCTAATATGAATCTACATGTTAGTGAAGTAACGGCTATATATAAATGGATAATAATAATAATAATAATAATAATAATAAGAAGAAGAAGAAGAAGAAGAAGAAGAAGAAGAAAAAGAAGAAGAAGAAGAAGAAGAAGTACATAATTAAGGGAATAATATTATATGAATTCTACATGACCTTGTATACTTTAACGGGAAGCATAATTGAAATGTTAAGTGATCAAATGTTAAAATCCACGAATATCTAGTAAGTTGAAGCTTTCAAGCTTAGTTCAGTTTCACACGTGTGTGATTATTTATTTGTTTTTGTTTTACTTTGAAATAATTACACGAGGTATCTGTTTTTCAGCAGTCTTTTGATTCGGAGAAATCTTAATAAATTCCGTGTCAAGAATTATTTGATATTAATACTATATTTACCTCACTTATTTACTGCGGATTTACTTTATCTTCGACAATTTAAATTTGTTTTACTCAGGCATTAATACTTTAGTATAATGTATAGTATAGTTACTAATTGTCCCTGCTCTTGCTCTCCTTTGTCGGTTACAACTGACATATGTTCCGCTCCTAATTGTTTGTCGTCAGGAATTATACAATTTACGTTTGATCTCTATCTCAGTTTATTTTAATGTTGTTATATCTATTTATCAGTAAATGAAACCACATTTATAATGCTTCTTTGCAAGCAACATGTGACAAAAATTGAAATTAGCACCAGTATTGGTCCTTGGAGAAGAGAAACTTAATCAAGCAACAGCCCCGTTATTAAAAGATTGCAGAATTTCTAGTTACTTTGAGGGGATAAACATTTTAAATTTTTTCAGTCACTTTAGTCATTACAAAAAAATGCCAAGAAATATGACAATGTTTGTTAATTTGAACGATAGAAAAAAATGGACTTATTCAGATATTTAAACCTGGCCAACGTTTTAATTTTATTTTTGCTGGCAATGTGAATTTTTATTAATTCTTTTCAGTACAAAGATGATATTATATTGATATAACATTTCATTGAGGTATACATCAGTTTCTAATGCTTTTCTATATCATAGATCGCTCCGGTGTCCGAGTGGTTTCGCGGGTTCGAACCCCGGCAGAGTCATGCCAAAGACGTATAAAAATGTCACTAACAGCTGCCTCACTAAGCGCTAAGAGGTTAGTGTTACGCCTAATGTCAGGATAATGTAACTGGGTGGTACATCATGCTACATGTCTGCGTCACGATGCCCCAGTGCAAGACATCACTATAAAGTGTCACTCTGCAGACATCGTAGCGATATACCTGAAAAATTCTCAAAGCTACCTTAGAAATCCAAAACACACACACATTTCTATCACATGCAAGTTATAAATATTTACATATAAGAAATAAAATGAATAGTTTCACTTAATTATGAACTTATCCTGCAGAGAGAGAGAGAGAGAGAGAGAGAGAGAAGTTTGCGATTTTGTTACATCCTTTAATTGAGTAAATATCTGCGAGAGGTATCAGACTTAGAAATTTTGTACTCATATAGATAAGAATTAAAACATTTGATAATGATGTAAACAATAGTTTTTGGGTTTTTTTACAAAATCATGCATTTATGAGGAACATTTGTAAGATTTAAAGGTGTTTTCCGGCAGCATTCATCAGCCGGGCAGCGTTTTTCGGTCGCAGTTTGCTCAGATCGAATAAAATCAAATAACCCATAGCATAACACAAGAACAATATTAATAGTAACGCATAGAAAATGGCAATATTTATTTTAGAGTGTTTTATTTCCCGTTTTCATCGGGTTTTTTGGTGGCGATTTTCGTCGGTTTGTTTGGCATTTTCCAGTCTTTCTATGGGCCAGGACAAACGGAGAATTAGCATGAGTGACGTCACGAGACTAGACAGTTGGGGAAAACAATAACAGTATTACAATTTACTGACCTCGCTGGGGCGGGGACAACTTTTAAAAGGTTTCGAGTCGACCTCAATACGCGCTACTATAGATAAGTATGGGAAATCGTATGTTAAATGTGCCTATAGGGTTTATGGGGATAAAAGTGTTTATGGGGACAATGGGAATTTAACATGGAGGCGACACTTTAGGGACAGAAGCCTTTATCGGGACAATAGGGTTTCTGGAGACAAACAACTACAATACAAAGACAAAAGAAATTTTTAGGCAATAATCAAAGAGCATATCTTTTCTAAGCAGATGAGCTGCATGAACATGGGCAGTTGTGATTTGTTAATCAAAGACAAATAATCTACCAAGCATCGCACTGGTCTTCTTCTCTTCCTTAAACTTCATCGCACAGCGGGACTCTTCAGACAGCCGGGCCTCTCCACATAAATCCTTCTCTTCCAAATAGCTATCTTTGTGATAGCCCATGATGATTTCACATACACTGGATAGTCTGGGTTGAACAGCATCCCAGAAAAGAAGGTAGACGACTAAACGTTTTTGCATATCTTGTCATGAGAACATGTTAATCCATGAACCGAGTCCGTGCTATTTATAGTCTAAGGCCGGATAGAAACTGATTAACATGTATCACTAATCCAAAATCGCGTTATAAATTTCGGTCACAGCGAGGAGTCTCTATTCCAATCAGAGGAGATCTACATGTGACGTCACATGCAGTACCTAGGTGCACTAACGGCGGAACACAGGGAATCGACAGCACAACAAGAAGAGAAAAGAAGAAAACGAGAGGAAGAAGAGAAGAGAGAGAAAGAAGAGAGAAGAAGGTCGGTCTAAGTCAAACGCTGACTGTGTTACTAGACATTTTGGCAGAGTTAAGTCAACTGAGACAAATGTAACAGACTTCTTTAATTCGACCCAACAGAAAAAGACCTTCCAGTGCCAAACATCCCAACGTAGTGATCACTGTTTCTACGTTGACTAAAATAGAAAGACCATCAGCAGCAGCAGCGATAACTATCGAGGCATCCACAGTAGCAGTTGAAAAAGTAGGACTTGGTCGTGGCAAGCGTGTAAGAAGTTAAAGCTTATAGTGTCAAATCCATGAGTTTGTTAAAAATGAAACACCCAATGGCACTTTTACAGGACCACCACCTCTGTAGAACAGAGATATTACGCAAATATTGTGAAACTTAAATCCCTTTATTCTCATGATATTTGAATGATGTACGTGTGTGTGTGCGTGAGTGTAGGTCCTTATTATAAAACTCAAGGCCAAGAGACACTTACGTTTCCTTCTCTTTCTATTTCTTTTTAAATTACAACGAACATTGCACAATACAACATTAAAGTTAATTTTCTCCATCTTTCACTCAATGTCTCTTCGTTTGAATTTTCACGCCCACTGTTTCTTCCTCAGTTTCTTCGTTGCACTGTTTCTTTTCTTGCCATTCTTGAGGGGGATGGGTCCCTTATCTTCGGAATTCTTGCTCCTCTCCTTCTTTCCTTTGTTGGTTCTCTATTTTCTTATGACTCTCTGAAGACCAAACTCCTTTCTCCTGACAATAATCACAGGTATCTTGACCTTTGCCTCTCTTTACCCCTATCTTGCTTTCACGTTGTGGACATTCTGTAGCCCTATGTCCTTTTTCTGACAGATATAGCAATTATCTTCACCTTTCTCTGGAGAGGAGGAGTGGTCTCTCATCCTTTCTGAACTAAACGGTCGTGTGTCGCCTCTCAATGCTCTGGCCAGAACGTCTATCTGTATTCGCTCTTGCATCTTCTTGACCGTTTGAGAGCTGAATAAATACTCTAACTCTAAGACACTAACCCTACATATAGGGGTCCGTTGCGTGTAGAACCTAGTGAAATGAAATTTCGGAATCAAGCTCAAACGATCGCACAATTTCAGTGAGAGAGAAGAAGTTAGCAAGAGGCCACGACGTGATATATCGCCTCACACACGAAAGGAAGTGTTGGATCAAATCAATGCCAGCGAATTTTGAAGACGACATGAGTGAACATGAATCAACACCTTCCACAGCTGCCCCCAGAACAAGAGAGTCTACCTCCAACGAAAGTCATCCATAAGTACCCGAAAAGTATTATTACATTCGAAAGATGCGAGAACTCTCCTCCTGAAAATTTAGAACTACGGCTTACCCATAGACGGTGCAGTTTAAACATTTCAAGTGTGAAGTGCCGCTCGAAATATCAGAACGATTCATCACCGATTTGCGGGATTCCTTGTTAACCACACTCAAACGACAATGCCAAGCCAAAGAAGGCGATCGTTTGATACTTTTAATTTATCACGACAGTTTGTAGTCACCCGTTTGGATCGAGTTTAGCAGCCTGTCAAAACTGACACCTTCCAAAGTCATCGATCAGATTCAACACGTTCAGCAATCCAATGACCAGTTTCACATCACCGATGGCAAATCCACACTTTACATTTCCCACCTATCCCCTCCGAAAGGTAGCAGATATATATGTCAATGGTAGACGATCGTCGCAGCACCAACAATTAAGTAGGGTTTTTTTTTTATACAAGACCCTGGAACATCACAAAATTCAAATAGGGACTTTTATGTCCTATCATTCTTTGTACTACATGTCTTCCGTAATAATGAAAATTAAAATTGTAACTTTTGTCTCCTGACTTTTTCAACAAAATGTATCCTCATGTGTGACTTCAATTCACCACTCGATCTAAACACTGCACCAAAGATATCACAATTTAGGAGTTGGTATTCAGTATCCACATGAACCGCTCCTGTGGCCTAGAGGTTAGAGCGTCTGCCTCGGATGAGGGAAGTTGCGGGTTCGAACCCCGGCCGAGCTATACCAAAGACTTATAAAATGGTACAAACAGCTGACTCTCTAGGCGCTCAGCATTAAGAGGTTAGTGTTAGGACTGTCGTCTCGATGTCAGGATAATGTGACTGGGTGGGACATCATGCTACATATCTGCAGCATGATGCCTCAGTGCTTGACATCACTATAAACTGCTACACTGCAGATGCCGTAGCGATATGACTGAAAACTGTTAAGAGTCCAAATCACAAACACACTCAGTATCCTCATGTGCGTCTTCAGTTAATGTCCCAACAGTTTACCACTTAATTAATTTCAAACTGCCATCCCAACATTTTATCACTTAAATAGCTTAAAATCACTATGCCAATGTTTTATCACTTAATTAACTTCAAATCACTATCCCAACATTTTATCACTTCATTTAACTATATCACTACCTTTATCCCAACCATTCATAAATTCATTATCTTCGAATCACTATCCGAATACTTTATCATGTAATTAACTTCAATCACTATCCCAACCATGTACCATTTAATTAACTTCAATCGCTATCCCAACATTTCCACACTTAATTAACTTCAAATTACTATCCCAACACTTGATCACTTCATTAACTTCAAGTTACCATCCCAAAATTTGATTACGTAGTTAACTTGACTTCATTATCCCAACATTTTATCTCTTAATGAACTTTAAATCACCATCCCAACATTTTATCTCTTAATGAACTTTTAATCACCATCCCAACATTTTATCAATTAATCGACTTCAAATAACCATCCCAACAGTTCATCACTTAATTAACTTCAAATCACTATCCAACATGTTATCACTTAATTAACCTTGCATTGTAATCATATTTCTTCAGTCTGTAACCTCATGCATTTCTTTAAATAACGACCACAACTACCGACTTGAATAACGACCATCCATTGTTCTGTAGCGTGACTTGAGATCCCGATGCATAGTCTGTGCCGCTGTTTTATCGCCATTACGTGTCATCATGTGTGCATTCAGACTTCTACCTTTACTAAATATTTTATCAAAAAATTTACATCTGAATGGGTTTTTCTTCTCCAGGATGAGTATGCGTGATTGTGCGGTTCTTCAGACTTCTATTCGAATTAGTTCTTATTCATTGTTATATGCTTTGTATGTAAGTTTATACATAGTTTCTGTATAACCATTTGCAGAGCCGTAGAGAGCTATCACGGGCCTTCGGGTAAGAAACACATGGACCTCTCCTAGTTCTTGTTCAAACAAAAGTTTTTTATATAAAAAGTTTTGTTCTGCCCGGGATCCCTTACGGGCCCGGGCCCCTGGGATATATTCCTGATTGCCCACCCCACCCCTACCCCCTTCTCGGCCCTGACCATTTGTACCAGCATCGATATCACTAATGTTATATTTTTGTTACTATTTGGGAGGCAGTAATAAGCTTATGCTTTATAATGAATGCCCCCAAATCATGTTTATAATTATATTTGACACAGTTTCTCAGATAAATATGGCTTAAAGTAAAGTTTTCAGTAAACTTCTTTCCAAAATGCAAAACCAAAAACTAGTTTCGTCCACTGAATGTGAACTCAACTCATTCTTTGACCCTTATATTACTAGACAAAATGAAAACTGCTTTCCGGCAAATTCACCGCAAACTCTAACACAAATAATTACTTTGTCAAGGTAGTCTAGTAGTCGTTGCTTGAAGGTTTCAAATTCTATTTTATTATAAAGTCCACTTTATCATGCTTGTCTTAGCTGAGAACAGAGCGAAGGTGCAAAGAAAAGTAAATTATATACCCTTTTCACCAGAAGACTCCATCTCCTCAATAGCTTTAATTTCTTCTTCAATTTTCAGCAAAAGGTGTGATGCATCAAAATTAGCATCTTCGCTAGCCAAGGTTTCGATGTGATAACCCTATCTACACCTTTGCGTATCGAGCAGATATTTCTGTGCTTCGTGTCTGTGAATTTCACTGGATACGGCAGCAAGCCACCGCATCCAATCAAAATTATGTTGTTCAAATTTGAACACTATTCCTACATAATAGAGACAAGGGGAGCACACAACTTGAATGGACTGGCAAATCAGCAGGTCCGTTTTTTCACAAATACCTTCACTCAAATATACCTGTAATGGCTTCCCCCTGGTACATAAATATACTTTCGATGTTAAACTTACAAAGTATCCCTTTTGGGTCAGTCGTCTCTACCATTTTCGGCTCACGTACAATGCATTAAACTATTGGCTAGTTGACAGTACATACTAATAGAGACAACTCGTGAAATCCAATAGATGTCGCTAGGACAAAGCACCAATATATCTGTTCGATCCGCCAAGGTGTAGATAGAGTTATCATATCGGAACCTTGGCTAGCGAAGACGCAAAGCTAATGATATGTGAAATTCTTTGTTCAGCATCATGAAACGGGTTAACAAGAATCATCTTCAACCACTTGCAAAGAAGTCTAAACATAAGATAAACGAGAACTGAAGATCTGAGTGCAATATTTTAAAATGTGTACAGGTATAATTAAACTGGAGATTTTTCTTCTTAAGGTTCTTTCTAAATACCATAGTCACTAACATCCGTATAGATGGGTGTACATTCCTTACACTTAACTAGGGACTCTGTCCCACTTTAAGTGTACTTACAAACATTCCAATTCACGTGGGCATATGCTTCTAGAAGTACAGCAATGCGATATTGTGTAGCAAATGGAAACACTTTTTAAACTTGATACAAGAGCTATGTAGCAATCGAAGCATAATTTTTAAATCTGATGAAAGAACTCTCTCTTTGACGTCTGGATTATAAATTGTTTTTTTTCTGAATCTGATGATAGATATAGCTTGAGTTCCATTGTTTTGTCTGCTGAATCGTCAGTATCAATGAATTCTTATATATACAGATTTTTCTCACTTTTGGAAAGTGGCTTCTGTTGAACCATTGGAATTCGTATGTATGTGCGTTGTCTTTGCATGGATTTGCTCTTCTTTCCATACTTACCTGATTAAAAATTTCATGAATATTTCATTATTCAACTTCTGCTTGTTATGGTTCTTTTCGCACTTTGTTAAATGACATTTTTCATGACACACATTTATTTATTTATTTATGTATTTATTTATTGTTTGTTTCTTTGTTTTGATTTGTATTAAAATATCATCTGTGTTTGTCCTTACAACCCATCACTCAAAAATATTGTGCGAGGGGGTTCTGCGTCGTCCCCTTTGACTTTCATGATTCTTTCTTCTGCTTAACAACCCTTGCATCCATCAAGTCCATCTCTAATCGTTTTAGTTAGTTCAATGTTTGGTTTCCTTTCTAGTGTTCATGGATATTTCACAATAAAAAGTAACAATTTGATATTACCGGGCCTTTCCAAGCGCTAGTCCGTTTTGTCTTTGGGCTTATGTCGTAGAGGTCCGTTGTGACCCTGAACCAGCGGCCATTGAAGTCAGATCTTTTTGTCTGTGCACATGCTCATATTTAAGCAAAAGATCTGACGTCACTATTCAATGCGTTCCGTTTCGAGACATTTCTTTGTTTCATTCATACTGGTACATATTGGAGATTAAAATTTACTTTGACAGTGAGAAAATGCTTGCACTGAATGGTGATTTGACAAGATACATGAACACACATACTGGAGAGAAACTATTCAACTTGTGAAGTTGATGATAAATTGTTTAATCAGAATGGAAATCTAAATGATCATCTGAGCATACAAACTGGAAAGAAACCATTCAAGTGTGCAGTTTGTGATAAAGTATTTATATTTAACCCTAATTTGAAGAGGCTTATGATGACACATACTAGAGAGAAACCATTCAAGTGTAATGTTTGTGATAAAATGTATAGTCGCAATGGACATCTAATGGAGCATTTGAGGACACAGTGGAGAAAAGCCATTCAAATATTTAAGCAGGATGTATATTTCAAGCAGCACACGAGGATACACATTGGAGAGAAGCCAAACAAATGTGAAGTTTGTGATAAAGTATTTAGTTTTAGCGCTAGTTTGAGGAGTCACCTGAAGACACATACTGGAGAAAATGCGACATTTGTGATAAAATGGGGTTGCTATAAACACCGAAATACACTGAAAAACCGAAATAAACCGAAATACGCACCGAAATACACTTGTATTTACATGTTCTCGGTGTATATACCGGTGTACACACAGGAATTATGATTTGTTTTTGTTTTAATAGTATTACAGAACAAAATAAAATGTAATTGAAGCGATTTTGACACGAATTATTTACTTTTTCCTCGTTATAGCTAAATTCATGCAATGGCGTCACTAGGTCGTACTTGATTCGACAGATATGATCAACTGAAAATCGTAGTAATACATACGCAGAATAAAAGTATAAAGAATCAAAAGTACTCTCCAACATAACATTGTATATTTACTTTAACTTTTAATGATACAGTTTTTGATAAATAAATAGCATTTAATTTAATTGTTGTTTAAAAGGTTTCCCAATATATGGCAATATTGAAACGTATGCTACTTTTGTTAATATGGCAGTTGATTGTAAAGGTGTTAAGAAGTCTTCTTGGAAGTATGTGAACGGGCAATATTCATAAAAAATTCGGAATTGATGAGTTCATTTAATGCCCTAAAACACGAAAATAAGTAAACTGGTTTTGAAGTTGAATGTTGGATTCATTAGACCGAATGTTAGATTCCCAAAAGACTGTGATGCAGACAAGGTGCATTTTAATGAGAAAGGGCTTTTTTTTGTTTAAAGTGTTGACTTCCTTGCGAAAATAATAAGTGTTTGTATGATAAATAATTAGTCGAAAGTCTGTCGTTAACCATTTGTGTTTTCATTGATATGTTCAAATAAATCCAACCGATAACAATCATCTGCCTGATTCACATTATGCACACCACAGCCTGTTTATGACAAAATCTCTGCAGAAGTATTTTCAATGATCAGGTTTGGATCTTTAAGCAGTATTTTTCACAGCTCATACATTAATCTTTCGTTTCGTTTGTATTTGTTTGAATAATAATAAAAAGCAAAATAAACTTTGATTCAAATTTATATGAATTATTTACTCTTTACGTGATTGGATAGGTATGATAAATGTCGAATCGAAGTATATACACAGAATGAAAGTAAAAAGTAGCAAAGTACCAAAAGTATCCAAGGTAGTATATGCAGGAGTGAGAAGAGTGCGACTGTAACAGGCCAGGATATATGATGATTGACAAAACCAACTTAGGAAAGCATTTTTGCAAAGAAAACCTTTTTTTTTTTGGGGGGGGGGGCAAAATATAATAATTACATTTAATTACATACATAAAGTATCAGATTTCAATGAATGAATAATTTGAGCACACAGATGAATTAATTAATCCATTAGTATTCAAGATTCTGTTCAGCTTGAAAATCGGACTTCAAGTCATGTTACACAGGCTAAAATAAACATAACCAAAAACAATAAAATATAGCAAATTATGACGAAATCTCTGGTTCATGTTTAGATTTTTTTTGCATTAATTGTCACAGTTCGTACATTGATGTTTCGTTTCCTATGTCCAGGTTTTCGTCCGTTAGTCTTTGGTACAGCAACAATTGTCTGACCGTCCGTAGATGCTATGTATTTTGTGTTTATGTCAATGTGGCGTCGAAAGCGTTTGTACAAGTTTGTGCGTTATTGCTCTGTCATTTTTATCCATGCTGATTTTTTTTCACTGAAATTGTTGGTGACTGTCGGCAAGTCGGAATTCTCCAGTGCCTACTAGAGCAGTCTTCAGATTTCTGAATTGTCCAGTTACTAATTCATGTGTCAATTGTATAAATTCAGTGAGCGTTTTCGTCTTCCAGTCAACTGTCTGTTTAAGAACGTGGTTCATAGACTCACAATTATTAATTTTACACATGCGGTCTATCTGATAAATTTTAACGGTTTGTTGACTTTTCGTTTGATATTTGTCTTTAGTTTTTCCTGAAAGCAATTAAGAAATTTTTCTAAAATTCCAGCACATAGATTTTCTAAAGCTTCACATTTGTCGCCAAAGCAAATACCGTCAACTAGTCCGTCTTCCCCAAAAATTTCTTTCAAGATAGTGTTGCGGTCAGTCACGGTAACTGCGTCGTCTGTCAATATATGCCTAACATTCTCTTGTAAATGGCGTGTGCACAAAACGCGTGTTGCTTCGGGCAGAACTGCCGTAATGCCTTTGACTAGAGCCTTCTCATCATCGCTTCCAGTTACAAGGCTCTTAAGATTTGAATCGAATAAGTTTTACTTTCAAATGATGGAAAAAATGAATGTAAGTTTCAAAATCGCTATTATCGTAAATGACGAGAGGTCCAAGAAAGATTGGTGGTTCACCTGTTCTGACTCGTTTTACCGTCAGTTGCTTGTAACGTGTTACTGTCACATGCATTTTACAAAGCATAAAAGTTTTGTCAAGGCCAAGTACAATCTGCCCGGAGCAACAAAGATTCTTAATGTCCGTTACTTGTTCGTCTGCGTATAAAATTACACAAGGGGGTTTACCGCTGGCCCTGATAAATGATCGTACAAACGAGTTATTTTCAGTTACCAAATTTTCAAGATGTCTGATTTGGTCAGCAATATTGTTGGAGTGTTCTGGATCTTTTCTGTCCTTTGATATTTTATCTCATTTTATTTTATTTTCATAAATTTGTTGAAGCCATTTCGGTTGGGAGAGTTCATCATATTTTGAAGACAATTTATTTAATATTTGATGCGGTTTCATATTTTATAGTCATTTCTGCAATGTCATAGAATACATAGTCAGGGGTCTGCAAATATTCTGTCTCTTGTCGCGAGTTTCCATGTGGCGCTAAAGCAGGAAATTTCCCTACGTATTCAACAGTGACAAAGTTTTCTGAATCAGTGAGTGCTCTTGGTAAAAGATCCCTTAAAATTGCTGGATGGTACATTTTTAAAATTTCCACAGAAACTGCATCTTTCTCTCCATTGTTAGACATGCGCTCTGATTCTGGAATAAAAATCGCGTAGGTGATGAAAAGTCTACTTTTGGACTTTGCAGCATTGGTCATGGCATTTTTTTCCCTTCGAATGGAAAGCGTTCTGCAGTCTGGAAATATATTTTTACAGTGTTGTTTAAATAAAAACACAGACATATCCTTAATATCAACTTCATTGTTTCGCTTCACAAAAATCAGAATCGGGCGTGATTTCTTCAAATGAGCAAATAAAGAATAATGACAGCGATGAGCAGACGGGTGCAGTTTCTTCGATGTGCTCGACATTGTTATCTTCATAGAACGTCTGCAGGACGTGACTGGTATCAATGAACACTTACGGTTGATGTAATATTTCACAGGATTTTAATGAATATACCAAGAAAGGTAGATTAAAGCATTAAGTACGCCCAAGGGCAAGAATGGTCAGATATAGTTACACATAGTTTAAAATCAATGATTTTAAGAACTTTTGTCAATTGCTATTAGAAATGGGGATTTCGTACATAGCATGAGCTGAAGAAAGCTTTGAAATACATAGGTCAATGAATTCAAAAGAATATAATATTAATAATGTATCGATTGGATAGAATATATAGATGGATACATAGAGAGATACATGAAAATTATAAAGTGTCGCAAACGTGTATATTCATTCCAACGAAAAATTCGGCACAAATAGACTCTAATTAAAATCTTAGAATCATATAAATTCGATCAAATTATTTACTTGTAGAATCATAACGACAAACAATATGTCATTCATCAAGATATCTGCATGGTATAACTAAAATGCGAAAAGTTACAAAATTTACAAAAAGTTACGAAAAATTACACAAATTTTGCGAAAAGTTACGAAAAGCTAATTTAAAATTATATATTGACCGACTGTTGTGACTTTGATTTTCAGTTTCAATTGATACTTATATTTCACAAATTAAACGATATTGTGTAGTAATTCGTTATACATGACATTTAATATATATTTTTTTGTATATAAAGTATTTCCAAAAAGATCCTTTTAGCGAATGGAACCCTTTTCGCGAAAAGGACTTACACGTATGCAAAACGGATCCACCAAATTTTATTATCAGCTGCAATCCATAATTTTGTTTAACAAATGAAATTGTAATGTCTACTAATTCATTTTCCATATCATTTAACACATCGTTTTAATAATGAGCGTGTATATGTTCTTACAGCAAATGGGGTCCTTTCGGGAATAGAACTTACATGCCAAAATGCTCTTACCACAGTTTAAATCAATATTTTGATTAGTTTGTTTGTGCCGAATTTTTCGTTGAAATGAATGCAGTCAAATCGAAAATGAGTTAAGCGACTTCAAAGCTGAATTAAACCGACTTTCACTGTCCGTTCCGAATTCAGCGACTCATAAAAACATTGTTTTCTTAATTTGAATAAGAAGTGGGATCAAAAGGAGGACAATAAAGGTGTGTGCAGTCAATTAGAACATGAATTAAACGACTTAAAACAATATGTTAAAACAATATGAATTAAATCGACTTACACCGTCCATTCCGGAGATTATCTCCAATTCCGGAACGACCAGTCTTTATCATACCACTTCCGGAAAGATCAGCCGTGTATGGCCATAGAACACAATTAATTTTACTATATATTCTCTACACTTGTTTCTCAGTACTGAACTTTCCACTGTGTGACAATCAATACAAATCATATGTTAATCAAACATACCTTCAAAGATGACTTCAAGGTGAAGTTCTTGTCAAGGGTTCACCGGCATTTTTTTGAGAGGCTGGATTGTAAACATAGCAACATGCAATGGAACACTGATTTCACTTCCGGATCATCACCAACGTCTTATTACTCACTGTGCACTGTCGCCGAGATACACACAGACAACCACACCATAAGCTCATATTCTCAAGAATAAACAATTACCTTTAAATCCCTACCAAAAATGCACCAATAAAACTCTTCTATCACCACCAAAATGAGAGAGGAAAAAATGTTCTAAAAATAGACTAGAACTACATTCGTGGGTACTGAACTGGAAATACTAACTGTGACCCGATGCCTGACAGGGTCAGACAATTTCACCTCCATGGATAAAACTTCCATCCGTCATCAAATCAATGTCTCTTAAATACTTCTGCAAAGTTTTAAGGAATTTCATCCATGATTAGAACAGTTACAGGCTTTTATCTGACACCACTTTAACACAAGCACAAGCCAACTCCAAACGGCCGAATATAAAAAATGCACAAAACTTAAAGTTTAATTGTGATTTTGCTAATCAAGATAAACACTTCAAATAAACTGTAATTAGTTTTTAGTCCTAACACCAATCTGGAAAGTACTAGAAATTAAACTTGACTGTTAAACTTTCCTAGAAAATTCAATTTTAAAAAATGATACATATTGTTATATGAAAATTTAAATTTAACTTAAATTTTAATGAAAATGTAAGACCTGAAGTTGACAAATTTTATTCTGTGTCAAAGTGGCTCCATTCCTTTATCATGAACATCAGTGGTTTTCCTTATCAGGTGTGAAGTAATAAAACCAGGACCTGCCAATCAAACGTAACACCTGAAACGGGTAGCATCTAAATACGCAAGCTAGAGGTACTAACCAAGTCCATGACATCATTTCCACCCATGAAGGGGAGGAGCCCTCATATGTTTAGCTTCCAATAGTATTGAAGAGTTGGTGTAGTTCTCTGAAACCAAGCTAGCATGTATTTTCCTAGTTATATAAGTGAGAGAGAGAGGATACTTCGTGTATTTTACATGCAGTTATTGTAAAGGAAACCATGAAAGGGTACAAGAAGAGGAAGACAACTTGTTTTAAAAATGGAAATATTCCGCATAACAAAGGAGTCAGATATCTGACTGATGATACTCTACCAAGTTCCAGTGCTGCATCTGTTCCTCTGACCAAAAGAATGGATGTAGACAAGTTCTCTCTCATAGCAGTGACAAAGCCGACAAAAGTGGGTCTCCAGTCAGTTCAGGCACCAGACTGTAATGGCACATCTGGGTCTGCAAAAATTCTACGACCATCATCCAAAGCAAAACTGGACCTGAAAGAGACAGAATTGAATGAGCACGATGGGACACGTATCATCTGCATGAAAAAAAATGTTGAGATGTGGAATGATATCATTCATCGCCATGGTAATCAAGTCAACATATGTGACAGACCAGAGTTCCAAATTGCTAATGAAAGAAAATGGGGACTTGCTTGGAAGCATACTATGATGTGTAAAAACTGCAGCTTTAAGTCACCAGAGTATAAGTTGTATGAGGAGATAAAAACAAACAAACCTGGGCCAAATCCTGCTGCTGTAAATATGATGTTTCAAGCTGGACTACAAGATACACCAATGGGCAACACCAGGGATAGATACTTCCTTGCAGCCATGAACATTCTGCTGCCTAGCAAAACATCTATGCAAAGGGCCTCCAACATTGTAGGCAAAGCAACTGTGGAGCTCAATGAAATAGATATGATAGACAAGCTGAAACTAGTCAGACAGGTTAATGTCATGCGTGGTGTTCAGCATCCGAAGCAAATAAATGTTGCTTTTGACGCAAGATACAATGCCATTAGATTTGGACATAAAAAGAAACCTGGTCAAAGTTCATCACAAGCTGTTGCAATTGCCTGTGAAACTGTTACGGAGAAGCAATACATTGTGGGGACTACAGTAGAAAACAAGCTGTGTTGGACTGGAACATGGCTGAAGGGGAACGGTTTTGATGTGGAATGTCCAGGAGGTCATGTTGACTGCACAGCAAATCTGTCACCAGCTGCACCACATTCAGAGTATGAAATGGCAAGAGAAATTGGGAAAAAGTTTGTGCTGCAAGATATTCTCATTAGACATGCAACAACAGATGGAGATGCACAGGCTGCTGCTGGCTTCCAAGATGCTTATAACATTCTGCATCCAATGTGGGAAGTAGAAAGACTGTCTGACCCCGTCCATTTGGGTCGTTTACAGTTCAAACGCTGTAATTCTGCAATATTTAGTGAAAACATGTTTCCAGGAATAAGAACAAGAGAAGGAAAAAGGTTCAAGCAGAAATTTTTCAGCCAAGACATTAAAGCACGCTGCAGTTTGATCTTCAAGCAACTGATGGAGGACAATAGTGGTGATGTTACAAAAATTAAATGTCAACTTCCCCAAGTGCTGGATGCCACTCTGCGATGTTATTCAGGGGACTGCTCATAATGCCGGCATTATTCAATGGTCTGTGGGGGAGGAAGTACTAACAGCTGGTGGATGCGATCAGCATACCTGGGCCCTCATCAAGTGACTCATCTTAACATGACAGAAAATGATAAGAACATCCTGCTAGAAGTTTTGAAAATGAAACTCTCTTGTGATGTTGTAGAAAGACTGCGACTGAACACAAACACACAGAAATGTGAGGCTGTGAACATATCAAACAGTGTTTCATTACCTAAAAATGTGAACTATTCCAGAAACTTTGAGGCAAGAGTGCATTCAACAATACACAGACTCAATAACAGCCTGGGATCATCACTGAAAACAAAAGTGACACACTTTTGGGAGGTAAATTTTCAACAAGGACTCTGAGATCACTGGAGACAATGGATAAAGAATGCACTTACCATCAGTTTTATCAAAAGCGTCCACAAACTAGGCAATGTATTCTAGCAAGACGAGGAAATATGATACAGGCCCATCTGAGGTACAGGACTCAGCAAGGCAATAGGAAGTCAGACTACTTCAAAGGACTGCTAGACACCAAGGGCGATCACTCCTATGCACAGGTTTAGCAGGAGTCAATGGACACTGCAGATAGAAAAGATTATCTTAATTCCATGTGCAAAATGACAGTGCTCAAAGACACCACAAAGAACACATGGTACAGAAGGGAAAACTGTAGTGGGGAAATCCGTAGGTAACACAACGCGTGTTATAAGCAGTTGTGTTACTTACTACCACCTGATGAGACCTATGCAGAGGTCGAAACAGTTTTTCTCTGAATATGAAGACCCAAATAAAGAAATTAAAAAGCAAAAATAACTTAATCTTAAAAAATTCTAAAAAAAAATAAATAAAATAACATGAAATGACTTACTAGCTGAGAGAATGAATGAATGAATGAATGAATGAATGAATGAATGAATGAATGTATGGAAGGAAGGAAGGAAGGAAGGAAGGAATGTATTTAAGACAGCACTGTCATACCAGCATGGTCTACTAAAATAAAGACCACACTCTTTCTTTTCGCCTGCTTACTCAACACATCCATCCATCCATCCATCCATGGGTGGGTGGGTGGGTGTATAGGACATATCATGATACCTGTATTATTCCATGTTACAATTTCAACTTTATCATGCAGGCTGGAAAGTCACCGTGCCCAATGCAATGCCCATAACCTTTGCAGCACTGCCTATTATTGTTAACGGTATAAATGTTCTAAAATCAGTTGATCAACATTCACGCACAAACTGTTGTGGCATAAATGGGATGCATCGAGCTCCTTTGGAATATTCAGACTTCTCAACTTTACCATTAATGCTAGCCTGTGGACATGCTTTTTCTTCTATGTGTTTGTCTCTGGATCCCTATATGACAATAGGCCATATAATCTTTTGGATGTTACGTTTCCTGTCCATATTCTACAATCACTATTATGTGCTGGCGCAGAATTTAAAGAGATTTTCGCTGACAGGCTTTGATAAAAATCCTCCATTGCAACTTGTTTATGGTGTAGGAATACATTGTCGCTAATAATAATGAGTGTCATCTCCAACAGATATCATTTCTGTGAATTTATGGCGAAAACATATTCATTTTTAATTTTTTTTAAAATTAATTAAAAACATTTTAAATTAAATTTTCAAAATTTTAATTATATTTACTAATTGGTACGGTCGATATACACAAGGTGTGAAAATTTCATGTGTCTATCATTAGTAATAAAAATTTTATAGCAATTTAAAGTTTAGTCAATACTGCCCTGACAGGGTCAGACAGTTTCAAATTCCATGGACAAAACTTCCATCCATCATCAAATCAATGTCTCTTAAATACTTCTGCAAAGTTTTAAGGAATTTCATCCATGAATAGAACAGTTACAGGCTTTTATCTGGCACCACTGTAACACCAAGCACAAGCCAACTCCAAACAGCCGAATGTCAAAAATGCACAAAACTTAAAGTTTAATTGTGATTTTGCTAATCAAGATAAACACTTCAAAGAAACTGTAATTAGTTTTTAGTCCTAACACCAATCTGGAAAGTACTAGAAATTAAACTTGACTGTTAAACTTTCCTAGAAAATTCAATTTTAAAAAATGATACATATTGTTATATGAAAATTTAAATTTAACTTAAATTTTAATGAAAATGTAAAATCTGAAGTTGACAAATTTTATTCTGTGTCAAAGTGGCTCCATTCCTTTATCATGAACATCAATGGTTTTCCTTATCAGGTGTGAAGTAATAAAACCAGGACCTGCCAATCAAACGTAACACCTGAAACGGGTAGCATCTAAATACGCAAGCTAGAGGTACTAACCAAGTCCATGACATCATTTCCACCCATGAAGGGGAGGAGCCCTCATATGTTTAGCTTCCAATAGTATTGAAGAGTTGGTGTAGTTCTCTGAAACCAAGCTAGCATGCATTTTCCTAGTTATATAAGTGAGAGAGAGAGAGGATACTTCGTGTATTTTACATGCAGTTATTGTAAAGGAAACCATGAAAGGGTACAAGAAGAGGAAGACAACTTGTTTTAAAAATGGAAATATTCCGCATAACAAAGGAGTCAGATATCTGACTGATGATACTCTACCAAGTTCCAGTGCTGCATCTATTCCAGTGACCAAAAGAATGGATGCAGACAAGTTCTCTCTCATAGCAGTGACAAAGCCGACAAAAGTGGGTCTCCAGTCAGTTCAGGCACCAGACTGTAATGGCACATCTGGGTCTGCAAAAATTCGACTACCATCATCCAAAGCAATATGACAATAGGCCATATAATCTATTGGATGTTACGTTTCCTGTCCATATTCTACAATCACTATTATATGCTGGCGCAGAATTTAAAGAGATTTTCGCTGACAGGGTTTTAAAAAAAATTCTCCATTGCAACTTGTTTATGGTGTAGGAACACATTGCTGCTAATAATAATGAGTGTCATCTCCAACAGATATCATTTCTGTGAATTTATGGCGAGAAAAATTGATTTTTAAATTTTTGTTAAAAAAAATTAATTAAAATTTTTTTAAATTAAATTTTAAAATTTTAATTATATTTTCTAATTGGTACGGTCGATTATATAAGGTGTGAAAATTTCATGTGTCTATCGTTAGTAATAAAAATTTCATAGCAATTTAAAGTTTAGTCAATACTGCCCTGACAGGCCATTATGAACACAATTAATTTTACTATATATTCTCTACATTTGTTTCTCAGTACTGAACTTTCCACTGTCTGACAATCAATACAAATCATATGTTAATCAAAAATACATTCAAAGATGACTTCACGCCGAAATACACACAGACAACCACACCATAAGCTCATATTCTCAAGAATAAAACAATTACTTTTAAATCCCTACCAAAAATGCACAAATAAAACTCTTCTATCACCACCAAAATGAGAGAGGAAAAAATGTTCTAAAAATAGACTAGAAGTACTAACTGTGACCCGATGCCGTATGATACGTGTTAATAAAGTACGACCGTTTGACGAGCTGCTTTAACTAGGAAAAAAAATAAAAATAATTCGTAATAAAATCGCTCCAATCGTATTTTATTTTGCGCTGTAATACTATTCAAACAAAAACAATTCATAATTTCTGTGTGTTCGCCGATATATACACCGAGAAGTTGTAAATACAAGTGTATTTCGGTGCGTATTTCGGTGTATTTCGGTTTTTCAGTGTATTTCGGTGTTTATAGTAATCGGTTAAAATGTTTAGTCAGAATGGATATCTAAAAAGGCATCTGAGCATACACACTGGAGAGAAACCATTCAGATGTGAAGTTTGCGATAAAATGTTTTTTCAGAATGGATATGTAAAGGAGCACATAAGAATACATACAGGAGAGAAACTATTCAAATGTGACGTTTGTGCGAAATCATTTACCTTCAGCTCCTATTTAAAGAGTCACATGAGGAGTCGTACTGGAGAAAACCCATTTAAATGTGAAGTTTGTGATAAAGTATTTATATTGAGTGCTAATTTGAAGAGGCATTTGATGACACGTACTGGAGAGAAACCATTCAAATGTGAAGTTTGTAATAAAATGTTTAGTCAGAATGGATATCTCAAAGAGCATATTCGGATACATACTGGACAGAAACTGTTCAAGTGTGGCATTTGTGAGAAAGCGTTTAGATTTAATTCCACTTTGAAGAATCACATGAAGACACATACTGGAGAAAAGCCATTTAAATGTGAAATTTGTGATAAAATGTTTATTCAGAAGGTACATCTGAGGATACATGCTAGAGAGGAACCAATCAAATGTGAAGTTTGGACATAATGTATTTAGATTTCGCGCTGATGAAGAGGCACATGATGACACATACTGGAGATGAGCCATTTAAATGTGAAGTTTGTGATTAACTGTTTAGTCAGAATAGACATTTAAAGGAACATGTTACCATACACCTGCAAATACTGGAGAGCAACCGTTAATATGTGATGTTTGGTATAAAACAGAGGTCTCGCTAGGATTTTAAAATTAGGAGTCCAGGACTTCCATTTTGGGAAGAATAGGAGTCCCACCAGCAAAGGTTGCAGTCCCCTTGGAAAACATTAGTCATACTTGAAGTGGCTAAATGTCCAGATGAGAAGAACCAATGGTTGCCATTGAGTTTAATTTTCTAAGTTCTTCATACCACTGACATTGCTGTTGTTTGTCCATCAGAGCTTGGCTGCTGTTCCATCCAAACCATCTCATTACCAGCTTTGTCAATTGCAACTTTGTCTACTGTTACGTTTTAGGTATTACATTTCTGAGAGTGATTATCTTTGGATAATGGATAATTCTCAGAGAACATTTGCTGGAGTATCGTAGATTACACAGTTGCATTTGCATGAAAAAATATGGCGTTTTAGAGCAAAACATTTTTTTACGTATGGATACAAAATACGACATTATTTAAAAGATGAAGTATTGTAATGTAATAATATATACAATTTTCAGTTCATCAAAATAATAAATATTTAAATGTTATCTTTGCAGCTGTTGATTAATCTGTTTCTATGTTTTTCTTTTGCTTGTCAGATTTCTGTATATGTTTTAACTTCACTTGACTAAAGTAATACAATGAATTGTTTTTGATCCAAAAAAATAAGAAAAGAATGCAGAATTGATAGGTTGAAGACAAATTCAGTGCACGACTGCAAACTAGGCCAGATGTGGCAAAAGTATATATGTGGCATTTCATGGTATAATAGCAAAAAAAAGTTGAATCAGGAGTCACGCTATCAGGCAAAGTGGGTGACTATGTCGCCTAAAATATGTAAACTTCACCTTCTTCTGTTAGGAAAGCGAAACGAGTTTGCCCTGTGATTCTTTTAGAAGTGCATTGACTGACCATAATTGTTTTGATGCCCCTTCACCTTAGCCAAGTTCTAGTGTTGTAGCGAATGTATTCATCAAGCTTTCAAGTAGCTAGTGTTGATATAAGTTATGCCGACAAACTATTGCGCATTCACAGGCATGTGTTTTAATATCTGATTAGCCATTAACCCTTTCCCAAGTAAGTTAACTACTGTCAGTGCCCAATTTCCGCATTTTATCCTTTGA
The DNA here is from genome assembly GCA_016617855.1 of Megalonaias nervosa. Taxonomy (NCBI): domain Eukaryota; kingdom Metazoa; phylum Mollusca; class Bivalvia; order Unionida; family Unionidae; genus Megalonaias; species Megalonaias nervosa. The sequence continues at coordinate 22,264 of JAECUM010014800.1, read as the reverse complement.
TGATAAAAGCACACAATCCTGTATTTAGGAACTTTAACAATAGTATCTAAATAGCAATTTGTGCTTTAAGGACAGAATCAGTGATCTGGATATTTAAACTGCTTCTTGCACACTATTTCAACATAAAAAGTAATTTGAAACTATAAGTAAAGCAGTAACGGGGAAATAATGGCTGACATCGCTGTGTCTGGAAAGTACCAGTTTATTAGATTGTCTGTTTTCGAAAACCATGGGACAGATATATTCAGAAAAATATACATTTCATGAAAAGAAAAGCCTCGGTATATTGAAAATTTAGCTTTAAAATGCAATTGTGTAGGTGAGAAACATATTGGACAATGCTGTCTTGTGTGAATTTGTGAAAAGCACTGTAAGGTCAAGGTTGTTTTCTGACTTGACTCGTATTTGTGAAAAACAGGAAAGAAGCACTGATGCAAATACTATTTAACCAATGCCTAAAATTTTTACAAGTACATAGACAAATAATAAAACCATACATTTGTAATCCTATCAATGGACTGTTGTAATGAAGCTATATAAAGTGAGTGATTACATTACGAAAACCCCTCCTTCTGAAAATGGATACAGATGTCTGTGTTGATTCAGTTAGAAGGGTTTAGTTCATAAACTGACTATAAAGGAGCCATGTCTGTAATTTGATGCATTTCATCGTGTTATGTATGAATAGTTACGGTAATGTTTAATGCACAACAAAGAAATTAGGACGAACAGTATGATCTGAAGATGTGTGCATTTGTCCCTATGTTCATGGTAGAAGGGTTGTTTCAAAGGCATTTAGAAATCTTTAAAGTGCCATTATTTGAACTTTTAGACAGCAAAACAAAAAAAAAAAAACAAAAAAAAAAAAACATCTTGATTAAGGGTAGTTGATTAAGCATCTTTCAATAATGTAATCTGGTTACTCAGTTAAAATTCAATACAATGTAGTTTGTATCATTCTCTTTTAAAGTGATATCTCCAGAATAACTCAAAAAGTTTTCTAGCTAAAAATTTAGTACACTGTATTGCTTAAATCCAATGTTAAATGCATAGGTGAGTACTGGGAAATAGAGGGCATAATTCTCATAATGCTTACGCTTCTCCCTGTTGCACTCTCACTTCTCCCTGTTCTGCCCAAATGGAGAAGTCACTTCTTAAAATTCAAGTCTAGCTTGACACTGCTGAATGTTACAAAATGGCAAGAAATCACAATTTAAACTTTAACAAGATATGGATTGCAAAGGAGTGTGTGTGTGTGTGTGGTACTGTAGATGGATAGATACACAGGTTGAGGCATACAAAATTACACAGATGATAACATGAACAATCAGTGCCATACAGAATCTACATGTTAATGAAGTAGAGGCTATAAATTGAAAATTAGATTATAATAATAATAGGAACATAATTAAGGGATAATACTATATGAAGTATACATGACCATGTAAAAGAATGTAGGCTTCAAGTATAAAATATTAAGATAGGGATCATACATAACACGTCATACTCAGCATTCGTTTACACCAACACACCAATAAAGCCGCTATAAACTTTGCCATCAAAGAGTTAGATTCTTTCAGCTGCATTCTCAAACAACACCAATTGTTCGAATTTCATCATTTACCCGACTCAAGGACAGATATAATCACCACTACCAACACTATCATCATCATCATCATCATCATTCTTTCAAATTGCAGCCAACACAATTAATTTTGCACTGATGAATATACCTGTAGATCAAATTATCCATACTCCTATTGTTATAATAAATTGTTGTCCTTATATTTAAATGCTTTCATGTAATGCGTAGATTTATAACTTTAAGGAGGAGCATACAGGAAATATTAAGGTTCACAGATAATGTTAAATCCAAGGATATCATGTAAGTTCAAGCTTTTAATCTTTGTCCGGATTCACACACATTGGAATATTTCCTTTTCGTTTTCTTTGAAATAAATACATGAGGTCTTTGTTGTCTAGGAATCTTTAGATTCAGAAAAGTCTTAATAATAAATTCTACAATGAAAATACATAAATATTTAAATTTAGTTAAAAACAGAGAATTTCAATTATGCCACAAAGTTGTTAGCTTCTTGTGATCGGTGAAATTCTCCAAAACTTTTGCAGAATAGAGCTAATGTAGCCGGCAAACTACAGAAAAATGGATTGGCGGTCCTGATTGTATACCACAGTCGACAGTTTGAGTACCAGGGGTCTACACGTTTGAAGGCAGCCAACAAAGGTTGAGATTGACACCAGTATTGGTCCTCGGAGAAGGCAAACTTATTGAAGCAACACTTTCTCGTTGCTTTGAGTGGCTAAACATTTGAAATTGCTTCTGCCATGTTAGTCGTTACTGAATAAAACCAAGAAGAATGGCAATGTTTGTCGATTCGAGCGATTACAAAAAGACAGGACTTATTCAATTATTTAAACTTAGCCAAAGTTTTCCTTTTCTTTTTACTGGCAATGTGAATTTTTGATAATTTTTTAGGCATAGATGCTATTATTCAGTGACCGCAATATAATTGATTACAGTGTTTGAACAAGTTTTTGCCCGGATATGATTTAATCACACAATTGTTAAGGTGGGAATAGTTTATTAGAGAAAAGATGAGAGAGTAGTAATTAGAGAGGGAGTGGTAAATGTAACAGTATGGTATACTTAACCGTGTACAATAATGGATACAAATTTACCATCAACTTGGGTACGAAATAACAATCATCTCAGGTTCGAAACGACCATCACATTGGTACGTAATGATCAATTTCTACTGGGTACAAAATTCTTGGGTAGAGAATGACAATAGAATAAATGTTTAGTTGAAATTGACCTCTAAAGGAGTATCTGAGGATACCAAATGAGAGAAACTGTTCATGTGTGACGTTAGTGAGAAAGCGTTTAGAGTGAGCTCTAATTTAAAGAGCTACTTGAGGACACATACTGGAAAAAGCCATTTAAATGTGAAGTCTGTGATAAATGTTTCATAATGGATATCTAAAGAGCATCTGAGAATACATGCTGGAGAGAAACTGCTCAAGTGTGACATTTGTGATAAAATGTTTAGTAAGAATGGACATCTGTCCAAGAGTAAAAAAAAGAACAATTGTTCAAATTCCTGTACCAGATAATTTAAATATGTTGGACATTGCTTGTTTAAAATTATGAAAACTTTGAACGTCTTGGACTTAAACCTTCTGATTTGGATATTTGTTACCTTTTCCAAACGTAAGTGTTCTGTGAAAGTCTTTGTTTTAAAATTCATTTAAGGCAAATTTCAGGGTTCTTTCGTGGAATTTGTTTTTAAAAATATATATTAATGTAACCACTGAAATCTTAGGTTATGGAAAAGCTAAAGTTTCCAATGATATTAGAGTGATACACTACCAGTTGTCCTGTTGTGTTTCAAATTTATTTGAGCCCATTAAAATTTTTTGTTTCTTGGCAAATGTCATTGATTTGCTATTTAAAGTTTAGCATGAAGTCGAAAGTAACTCCCAGGGGTTTTACAGAATCTTCACAAGATATTTTAATTTCATATTAATCCTGATGGTGCAGAAAGTCTCAAGATGCTTATTAGTTTGGAACTTACTAGGATTTGCTTTAATTTCATGCATATAAAATTTGTGCATTCAGTTTCCAATGTAGACTTAATAATATTAGATTCGTGGTCAGCATAGGAAAGTGTGGTTATCACCATGGTTATATTGGCTAGTATCATTTATGAAAAAGATCTCATTTACACAGATTCGTACTAGTCAGAGAATTGAGCGCTGTGATATCCCTTTAAATATTCTCCCCATTGAATTAGCTGAGTTTCAGACTTTCATACACTGTCTACAGTTGCAGAAAATCAGCCCCATTGTTTGCTGCCCATTCCGAGCGTCAATTTTTTGTGATAGAAAGAATATATTTGGTAAAAAGTCAAATGGTTTTGATAAATCCATTAAAATAGCTCATCTAGTAGATGAACTGGAGTAGTGTGACCGATGAACCTCATTTTGAAAGCAGAAAGATATGGATGTAAGGTACTGTAAAAACCTCCATTGTTTTCTGTGGCTGTTCCAGTTTTGGGGCATTGTATTTCTCTGCTTTGATGCAGCAGTTGAGCTTTCCTTTATATAGAGCTTAATAGGGTGCCATTCTTGTTTGTTTCTATAAAAGGAACACATTCCTTAGTAATACCAACAAGTAATTTCTCGAACGTCTAGTAGACATCACAATCATCAAATATCTAAACTATCAGTAAAGGTGTATACTATAGGTCAGCATTAAAATTTTCTTGAATGAAAATCTTAAACGTGGCTGCATTCGCATGTCTGAGATTTATATAGAAAGTACTTACACACAAGATTATGTTGGTGGTGTCTGTCAAGTTGCAACATTTTGTACTGATATTTTAAACAGTATAATCAAGGAACGATTTGACAAAAACAACGAAATGGACGTGACTTAAGTTCTAAAAGTAATTGTGAAATTATGCAACTGTTGCGGAATTTAGCAGAGTCTAGAAACAAACTGAAGAAAATGCGATTAAACTGAGAACTTAAAATGATACTCAAGCTCTGAAACTAATAAGGAGCGAAACAAATCTGGAAAAACGTGGCCTATGCTATACGTAGTACTAAATTTTCAAACAAAAGCTGTCATGAACATTAGCAGAGACAGAAACAAAATCCAGACAAAATGTAAACTTTAATGGCTTAGACTAAAGTCAACACTAAAATTCTTAAACTAATGCGAAATTTAACGGAAACCATAAAATATCCAGGAAAAGGCAATACTAAATGTCTGAAACGATATATATTTAATGGAGATTGAGATAAAAACGCGTTTGTTTTTTTTTTTGTTTTTTGTTTTTTTCAAGAGATAACGAGTATTAATATATGTTCCTGCAGGGATCCTGGTATCATACGCATTCAATCGTAAAGTGGCTGCTGGTTATGTTATTTTATTAATGCCCAGGATCATGTTTGTGCAAGTCTTCTTGTACTTGTACAATAAGCACATCTACCATGAGACTGGTTTGATTCACGCTGATATCTAACAATTTAGTGGGATAGATGATTTCTAACAAATTCATTTCCCGATGAACTTCTTGGTCTAGCTTTAAGGCTTCAAGTAATTGTGCCGTAGCAGCAGAGAAGCTGAACCGTACAACTTTTTACGGAGTGTCCGTTAGCAAAACTAAAGTTTCCTATGAAAGGCTGAAAATAAGGTCAATAACGCTAAAACGACACCGTTAACCAAACACATTTCCATATGGCGGGAAACAGACCGCTTTAACGAAATCTTGTGGGTTAGTTCACGTTGTTACTCGTTCGTTGACGTATTTGACGCGTTTAGGCGTGTTTGTTTGCCCAGCCGCACACTCAGTTTTTGTCGTTCAGCTTCTTTGCTGCTGTAATTAAACCATTGTTATATCAATAATGATTGGTGAAGCTCATTCAGCTAGATTAGCTCGAGAGCGACTAGAGGCAATTAAGAAATATCTGCCCGTGAGAGATGCTGTCAAGCAACAATTACAAGCGCGTCATGAGTCTCAGGTGGAATTTACAGAAGGTGCAGAACAATTATTAAAACCGGTTACGAAGGCTACCGAAAAAGTTACAGAGGCTACTAAAGGTCTTTTACCTGCCTTAGAAAGAACCGCAGCAGCAACTGAGAAAACAGCAGAACGAACTAAGAAAACTAGAAAGCTTTTGCGAGAATTTCCGGAAAAAATTATTGTTGCTCAGCCCACCCAAGAAATGCCTGAGGATATAGGCCAATGCGAAAGGTGGTATTCAACAAGAATCAGAATCAGTAGCAAGAGCCAGGGTTTATATAGCTAATAAATTTACCGAAGAAGGTATTGCTGAAATTAAACAGGCTAAAAATCCACTAGAATTAGTTGTGATTGCTATGGATAGTTATAGTAATCGAAGACAGTTTTTAAAATCTGAATACGCTGATGATTCTGTAGGTCGTAAAAATTGGTACAAATGGATATTTCGCACATGCTACAACGTTGATCGAGTTCGAGACGTCAATCCGAGTCTTAATGAATTTGGTAATGCAATAACTGCATATGATACACGATTAAAATTATCTGCGGAGCAAAGACAGCAAATATATCGACTATCACCACAACAAAAACGACAAAAAAACGACAAAAAACAACCAGTCCAGTATCCGAGGAAGAATTCTATGATCCCCCCGGTGCCACTGGAAGTGGTCTTGGTACAGGTACCAGGGAAAGTGGTCTTATTACTCCATGTCCTAACAACGTCCTTGCCGACGTGGACAGATTAGAAATTCTGATTGGCGGAAAACGAGCCGGTAATAATTCTCCAGAAATTATTAATGAAGCAGCTGATATTTGTCAGAGATTATTTACAGGCGGTATTACGGATATTAATGTGTATCGGTCCCTCATTAATGAAATCGCCGATGATCATTTCAGTGATTAAGCAGTTAGATATAATTACTATAATAAAATGATCATACATAATCCTCAACGTGGACCAACAATGGTCAGGGTGATAAATTCGCGATTACCTACATATATAGCATTCTACGGAGATGGACTCGGCGATGTTGTTCAGGGTTTATTTAGAAAGGATAGCCTCAAAAGCAATACCGATTACAAAGCAACTGGGAATGAAAGGGTATTGGTGCTGTTGGTGATGTTGCCAGCAAAGCATTTTCAGCAATCAAGGATAGACTAGCACGATTAATACAACGAAAACCTCAGCCACCAGTGAAACTGGCCAGCACTGAAGTGATGCCTGCAAACGTTAGTAAAATAATAAATCAAGCCGCAAATAAAAATATAGCAGAGTTAGCTGGTGAAAAGGAAAAAAATATAACTGCTAGTCTGGTAGCTGGGAGTGGTCCTTGTATTAGACGATAACAAGTATAATAAAGATGTTTAAACGTATATATCTGATCCTGCACTTGGCATGGATGCGCCAGTTCTCTAGGATGAATCTGTGCGCGATTATCAGTATTATTCTTATGATGCACGACAGCCAAATCAGCGTGGGCGAATTGAGCTGCAAGTTCAAGATACAAGCAGATATTTTTTACCCGCTGAATGATTTATTGAAGTTGAAGGTGAAATTTTTAAAAACAGATAATACTGAATATGGAGCTGATGTTAGTGTTGGTTTTGTTAATAATGGCATCATGGCGTTGTTCGACAGTGCCACATATATCATCGACGGAAGGCCCATTGAATCGATTCAAACAGACGTCGACGTTGCCACAACGATATTGGTTCTAGCAAGATACAGCGACGATTATTCAAGATCACCGGTCCATCAAATATGTTTGCCAAGGACACTTCTGACCACCCTAACTACAGACCATATAATATAAGACGACCAAGAAACTTCGCCAACAACGCTGACGCTGATGTGTGGCCTGTGGTTCATGGTGCTAATCCAGAATTCAACTTAGGATTCGCTGCACGTCGATCAATGCTGAAAGATGGAAGTAGAAGATTTTCATGTGCGATTCCACTGTCACACATCTTCGGATTTTGCAGAAATGTCAGAAAGGTTATTTTCGGAGCCAAGCACACGGTCGTACTTGTACGAAAGGCTACAGATGATGATGCAATATGGCGATCTGCCGCTGTTGTTGATGTAGGTAAAGTAATACTAACAAAACTTTCATTGTGGATGCCAGTAATGACTCCAACAGTACCTGAAGAAGAACATTTACTCCCTTTGATGAGTCAAGGTGGTAAATCAACATTATCATGGCTGGCAACAACTACAGATAGTATTCAAAGTACAATTAATGGTTTATTCACATGGCAAATAGCATCACAGCAGGTATCTTTGCAACGCGACATATACTTGTTGCTTTCCAAAATACTGAACGAGTAAATTCACAAACACATAGCATAATGATATTTGACAAACTCGGTGTTTCTGAGGTTTCACTGAGAATAAATGGACATCAAGAACCATCCGAGGACATATTATTAAATTTTGATCAAAATCATGTGGCGCGTGTATTTCATCGTTTAATGTCATTTATGGGACGTGATCAAAATGTTTTGATTCTGGTTTACAAATATCACAGCTGGATTTTACAACGTTGTATCCAATCTATTACTTTTCGCTGGAACACTTGGATTTATTTAGGCAATTTGTCGTTGATATACACTTTCCAGCTCGTGTGACAAGAGGAACTATTGCTAATTATAGAGCAATCGCGGTTATACTCAGCGAAAAGACAATGATACTTGAAGGTGTTGATGGCCGCATGAGAGTCGTTGATGCGCCAGTAGAAAACATGTAATTAGATCCTCTAATTTTAAATTAGGATTTAAAATCAGGATGATATTATAAATGTCATATCATCATGTTAGTGTCAGTCTGACTCCTGGTCGGATTAAAAAACTACAATGAACATCAAAGAAAAACTGTGGAGTAAAAATATCACCAGCGCGCGAACACATCACAAGTGATCCGAATAAACTATCGCTGACAGGACGCCAGCGTAAACACTTCAATGAAGCCAAACAATCAAAGAAAGGTATACGACGTAATCTTTCTGCGGGTGCCATTAAAGACATCGCTAAGATGGGTGGTATATTTCCACTTCTTGCAGCTATTCCAGGAATAATAGCCGCTGCAGCCCCAGCTGTTGCAAAAACAGCTGCGTAAGGTGCAGTTGGAACTGCTGCTGAAATGGCATTAAAGAAAGCACAGGAAAAGGAATCAAAAAAAAAAAAAAAAAGGAACAGGAACTCGGTACGGAGCGGGTATAAGACTGCCAGGGATACTTCGCTAATTTTCCCGTTGTCCAATTTTGATTTACTCGATGCTGCTAAGCAACTAAATATAAAAAACTTCAGAGGTGTTTTTATGCGTTATCCGTTACCATCAAATCCAGCCACGACTGAAACTGGTATTATTAATCTCGATGGAAGTTCAGGTCATGGTACTCACTGGGTTGCATACGCGATTGATCCGCGTGGAATTATTTATTTCGATTCGTACGGACTGGCACCACCAAAAGAAGTTTTAAATATGTTAATGATATAAGTGTGATGCAACGCATACCAATCTGGTATTCAACGTTACCAACACAACAAATAACTGACCCACCAATATGTGGCCGTGAAACACTTGCTGTACTCGACGCTGTATCAAAATCATCTTTGGCACCTCATAAAGCTCTACACGCGTACACCAGTGCGTACACGAGTTCTGTTTTAAATAATCGCTAATCATATAATGGTAGATATTTACGGAAGATCAACTAAAACTAAAACCCAACAAACGCCAGGTGAAGATTTACTCAAACGAGTAACAAGACAGATAAATGATGAATTATCTGACCTGCTCAATCTTGTTAACGTTGATCCAAACCAACCTGCATTTCAAAATCGTGAAGAAAAATTGAAGACGAGTAATATTTCAATCAACGATATTATTATTCGTAATCGATTATCGCGAGAAGATCTTATTGCTGTATACGACAGGGATGGAAAACTTGTTCCTGGTACTTTTATTGCGTCAAGTATATCCGAACGAGTGTTAAAGACCGGCGATATCATGACAGGCAGCAGCAGGGAGGGTGAACCCTACAAATTGGATTCGAGCAAACATATCTAAAACAAAGATTTCACACGAACAAAATTTAAAAAAAGGTAAATAACGTCAAACTAAACCCTCTAACTTTCTGTGATGAAATTACCGGGGTTAGTTCGCGCTGTTACTTCGCCGTTGACATCCGTGTTTATAAAATTTTGTGAGTGATCGTTTATGTGCTCGTGCGCGTCATTTTTGTTAGCCCACTCTCCCTGCTGCTGTGGTTTTTATCCAAATATTGTATCAAGTCCGTTACGATATCTCGACCTCTGATCATGTAAATTTATTGTTATAAAACCAAATGGGGTAGCTTGTGCTTTTGAAAAAAAGTGCTTGAACTTAATCATATCCATGTCCCCTGAACACCAAGTATAATAAATATTTTGCAGCGTATGATTATCAACTCCGTTAAACACAACTAAAATATTACAATTATTTCTGATTACTTTAGGTATTTGAGTATAACGCTGTGTAACATAAATCACGTCTGTATTTTTACGTCTACCTCGCGAAAATATCCTAACTGGATTTGATTATTTGTCCAGCATAACATCATCGTATACTACTAAATTATTAATACTTTCATCAAGATCATCTGCAGATGGCGCTTCATCAATATCAGTTATAAAGTCAATAACTTCACTGTCTTCATTCAGCAATTTTGCATTTTCATTAAAATCCTTAAGTACTTCATAGCATCGCTGGTCATCTATCGATGGTGCTACTAAATACAATTTAACCCACTTGAGCCATCTCATGATGAGATTAAGCAATAATTGTGTTTTAACTGATCCAGATGGACCTATTATTATCATTCTGATGGAATTCGGTAGCGCTGGGTGATGTTTTACTGGCTCTTGTTTTCGTGTCGCCTAAAAGTCAATTATATCCATATAATAAATAATATGAATTTATATTGCGTTCGATGCCGTGCAGCCACGTCCACCAATGGATTAACAACAATAATAACAAAAAAATAAAAAGCGTGCACTGACAGGTAAATGGGAAAAGTGTGGTACAAAAAAAATACAAATTTATTTCTAACAAATAAAAAGTCGGCGGTGACGCTGCTACAGCGTTGGAAAAATTACCAGGATTACCGTGGGCGAAATATCCCGGGGAAAAACACTTACCGGGTTATAATTATTGTGGGCCAGGAACTCGTTTAGATATTCGTCTTGACGATCAAGATCAACCGCGACCTGGAGAATATCCCGTAAGCAAGATTGATCAAGCGTGTTACGTTCATGATATCGCTTATCGAAGTAAAGATTTACAACAGCGACATCTCGCCGATATCAAATTAATTCATGCCATAAATAATATAAAAGACAAATCGTTTCGAGAACAATTAGCTGCTTTTCTGGTAAAAGCCGGTATGAAAGGTAAAATTATGTTAGGGGCTGGGTAATTAACTATATGATTATTATAATGGAGTCCATTTATTATTCCCCGAGAGGATATTGGAAGGGCAAAGCAGCGATTAGTAAACTCGCCGAAGCTGCAAAGGTTTCACGTGCTGTTGCTGCAGCGTGGTTAGCACGACAAGCAATATGGCAAATTTATCTACCACCACCTAAAAGAATTCAGTATGCCAATTTTGATGTCAGCGTTCCCAATGAAGTTCATCAGGCAGATATTTTGTTTTTACCACATGATACCATTAAAACTGGTAGACGTCAATCACGCACATACAAATACGCGCTAACTGTCGTTGACGTTGCAAGTAGATATAAAGAAGCAGAACCACTGTCAACAAAGATAGCCACTGAGGTTGCATCTGCGTTTGAACGAATTTATCAACGTGGTGGTCTACGATGGCCACGGTTGCTACAGGTTGATCCTGGTAAAAAATTTCTTGGTGCAGTATCATCGTTGATGAAAAAACATAACGTGAAAATCAGACGAGGACACACCGAAATTCATCGTGATCAGGCAATCGTTGAAAGATTTAATCGAACACTTGCTGAGCGGTTATTTGGATACCAGTATGCGAAGGAAATAATTTATACATATACAAGATCTCGCGAATGTGTTGCAAGTTTACCAAGTGTGATAGCTGCGTTAAATAATGAAATTACTCGTGCAACTTCTATGAAACCTTTTAATGCGATCACAAAAGAATATATACCAATTCACCGACGTGAATCTTCCTCTCAACCAGTATTAGATAATGTTACCGTAAGATATTTATATGAACCTGGTGAACTTGATGGAGGTAAAAAAGAGCAACTGATCCTATTTGGAGTGTGGCAACACATACAATTTTGAACGTGGTAAGATCCACGGGTAAACCTGCAATCTAATGACTAGATTCAACTGCTCCTCAGCTTGGATTTGTTCGCAAACAATTACAAGAAATTCCTGAGGACACACAATTACCACCGCGTTCACTTTTGTAAATTGGAATCCCTGCGTCGATTACATTCAAGACAGGTCAACATCACATTATCACGTGTATGACCAAGATCACTATTAATTCTATCCACGGTAAATTGTTTTGGATTATTACTCGAATAATTCCACAACATGTGACAGTTGCAAATTAAACAACGATTAATCTGTCGTTGTTTTAGCGTCATAATAAATTCAACATCGACATCAAAATCACGATGATTGTTTTTGTCACATTGCTTATAACCAAATAGTTTTTTTTTTATTACGCCAATAACACCTTCGGTGTCACTAACAGTTTCATTATTATTTTCTGTGGAGTCTATGATAACTCTGTGCAGTTGAGATATTCTCCTGACTCTAGATACTGCTAATAGACTAAATTTGACCACTCGATTCTATCATCGACAATCCAGATATTTGTATCAGTAATAGTTAGTCCTTGTGACGAGTGGATCGTTATAGCATATCCTAATTTCCACGGTGAGTTATTCATGTTCAACGCGCTCTCAACAACATCAACATCAACTAAAACAATATCGTTTAACACGAGATTTTGTTTTTCATTTGTTCCCGGAATTTCAACTTCAATATTCTGTCGTCGAGTATCCGCTGGGCGATAACATAATGGTACAGGTAACGTTGGAAATCTTTCCTTGTGACGCAGGAATAATTTTTCTTGTAATTCATCACGAACTATTTTTCTACTCGCAACTATTAAATCATTTGGTCTCCATAAATTCCAAAAATCATTTACAGGAGTTTCCGGAATTATTTCACGCATTATCTCGCATTGTATTTTATCTGGCTGTAGTCTGATTAATCTTTTAAATTCTTTCAGAGGTTCATCGATGGCTCTATTATCATCATTTATTTCTTTGTAATAATCCACAAACGATTTTAACCACTCTTGCGGAGATTGACCGACGAAGGGTGGTGGTTGACCATGATCGCCGCACATAATCACAGCAGTATTTTTTGTCAGTAACCAACCAAGAAATATTTTTAATGTTTCCAACGACACAAAACAAATTTCATCCCAGATGATGATTTTGGGAATATATTTCTCACCCATTCGCTCAGGTGTCCACGTATCTCCACACCATCTGAAGAAACTATGATATGTACATGATTTTACTCCTCGTTGTTTTATTTCTCTTGCTAGTCTGTGTGTAGGTGTCAACACAATCATATCTAAACTCCGAAATAATTCAATCGCACGTGTTGTTTTGCCAGATCCTCCAGGTCCATTAAGATAAATGGTTTTATGTCTGGCCACGTGATCAAATACACACGGTGATGTTGATACTGGTATTTGATTGTCATTACCGTAGTATGTCCCCGCGATATCAACGTCGGCTGTTTCAGAATAGTTGAGTATACTTTCTTGTTTTATTCGCCATGATCCCCATTCGCCGCTACCAAGCAACGGTTTTATCAAATCTAAATACGCTTTTTTTATATAAAATGAATCCGAAGCAACTCTGACAGCTTAACAAGGAAATCTATTTATCATCGATAATAAACGTATAGAAACGTAAGCGAGCATAGAAGATCTTAAATGAGTAAATTGCGGTGACTCACCATGAATATAACTCACTACTGTACCTAGTTTGGTTCCATCTGACAAATAAGCATAACTTCTGCTTATAAATGTTCCTTTGTTCGTTGTATCAGTAATTATAAAATCTAACTCAGCATCATCGATGATTAATCTTGTACAATGTCGTTTATGATCATACGAACCACCTTGAGTAAATTTACCAATTATTTTTCTACCGAGATCTTTTGCAACTTTATTTTCGTAATCGGTTGTGTCCCAATTTGTCAGCGGCGAATGTTTCTTTTGTTGTGGTAGCCAAACTTGTTTCTGCGAATGATATGATATAATAGCTTCACTTACTCTCAACGACACTAAAATTTCAGCATCAAGCATGTACCGCAACAGCACCGTTGGAACCCAATGTTTTTCTGAGAAATGTCTACCAAACCACGCATAAACGATCGGATGAAGATGATTACGGAACTTAAACGATTTTACACAAGCGAATCCGGTTAAATCAAAATCAGGTAATAGCCCATTTATCGCAACTCTTGTCATTTTGTGTGTGGGATGTCCGAATCTATCAAAGTATTTAAAACACTCTCCGTATCCAAGAAAACTTCCAGGATAACACGCAACCATGTCAACGGATACAACTTTACGATGATCGTATTTGGTATTCCATAATCCGCCATGCCCATATTCGACACAACTATGTTGAACATCTTCAAGAAATTCTGATCGTGTCGGCGAACTTGAATTTTTCTTCTGAGCAAAGTGAGCCGCAACTGATGGAACTGTAAAACAATGATTTAATAATTGCTCAACTTCAACATCATCAAAATTATATTAACGCCAAAGGCGCTGTGCAAGATTTTTCATTTCTTCATGGAGAGATTCTCTACGGTAAATCTCTCCGTTAGGTTTTACAAATTGATCGTAATATGCGGATTCTGAACTCTGAAATAACCAAACAGATACAGGATCGCTCTTACTAATATCATTGATAGCATCGAATATATAATCGTCATAAAATCTAACTGTCCTATCTCGTGGAAATATTGTTACAGCATCAGTCCATGCATGCGCGTTATGATCGATGATTGTTATTGGAGCTCCTTTTTTTGTATATTTCTGTTTGTACAAAATTTCTCCGGTTAGTGTTTTTACTGTTATTGGAAATCTTAATTTCTTTTCTAGCTTAGCAACGTCGCTGATAGATGCTCCGGTATCTCTAACTGTTTCTGCCCACGCATTTATTTTTGTGCGTCTTATATCTGTTAAACCGTTTCCGCATATTGCTTTTGAGAAATGTTCCATAACTCGTTCAGCTACGCAGTTTAGTCTTGAAATTTTCATCGGTTTGAGATCCCCAACGCTGGGTTTATTATTTAGCGGATATATTGCATATATAACCGCAGTAACAGGATACGCCCGTTCATAATATGGTTTATCGATACCGGCTAGTACACCAGGCTTGGTATGTTTATTTAATGTAACAGTATTATTTCCAGTATGAAGTCGTACAGGTTCGCGTTTGTCACGAATAATCCAAGTATCATCATCTGTCTGAACAATAAATTTTACTAAAATAATATATCTCTGCGAGTCTAGATAGTTAATAATATTTTACTTCGTTCGTCACTCATTCTAGCGTCGACAACAACACCGCTGGTGTCGTTCATAATCCTGAATGTCGACCAAGTATGAGCTGCACCATCATTGCGAAATTCTTTTTTGCCTTCACGGATACGATACATAAAAACCTCAGCCGTGATGTTATATTGTACACATATAAATCTCAGCAGACGATACTATACTAAATGAATCTACGCAGTTCTGCAGCGGGCGGAATATACCAGAATAATATCGATCCAGTGCATTTACTAACACAGAGTTCTGGCCGTAACAGTGTTACAGTGTTTTAATAAAACAGAAATATATAACATTGCAGAATATTATTTCGGTATAGGGATTTGCCGTCCATGACACAGTCACTGGTGATACAGTGTGAATATTTATATACTTAAATTTAACTGTAATTCATAACAGCTCCGATAGCCGTGTGGTTAAGGCGTTTGCGTGCGGATCCACTAGTGTAGACTCTCTGCGTGTTCGAGTCTCCAAAAATGCTAAAGATATATTATCTTGCATTCGGCGACAGATGCTATTATAGTGGGGGCGCAAGCCCCATGAGATTTCATGTAACCCTCACCATGTTGAACAACGTGGTGGATGCAGTTTTGCACTTACCCTGGGGTTTGATTTGGGGGGGATTACATGAAATCGATATGCGCTTGCGCCCCCAAAATAAACAGCAGGGTGATGTGAACTCGCGACCTTGTGACCTCACTGAAGGGTACCCACATAGGGACATTCAGAAAGAATGTCTGCAGGACCAAAAAGTCTCAATAAGGTGCCTGTGGACCATAAGACAGGTCTTAACCATGAAGAGTGCCTGTGGCTTGATGCCCCCAACAAGGACTCTTAGGATCTTATTGGCAAAAGACTTTACCGGCAGAAGGGACCCAATGGTAGACTGAGCATCATAGCTGCTGTTTATGTTTGAATTTATAAAATATATATTTTTACATCCAGAATATATTTTATATTTATCTGATTCACAAATACTTTTATTATTTTTTATGATTTTCTAAATTTGATTGATAATATGCCTATCAGAATTGTAACTTTGGTCAGATTTTCTGAATTTGATGGGCATTATACCCGTCAGTTTGCGAAGTCTGTACAGATTCTGTAAAATATTTTATTTTTATAAATATTTATTCTGATTCAGATTTTTTTAATGAATTTTGTGCAGAATTCATAAATTCTGTACAGATTTTATGAATCTGTGGGGTATAATGCCCGTCAGTTTGCGAATTCTGTACAGATTTTATGAATTTGACGGGTATTATGCCCATCAAAATTGTGACTTTGGTCAGATTTTATTTTTATTCAGAAATATTTACTCAGAAATATATTTTTATTTAAAAAAATAATTTATAATATAAAAAATAATGAATCACGAAAACATCACATCAATTATTTCTACTATTAAGAAATTACAACACAGCGGCGTAAAAATATCTGACCAACTTGATCCTGAAAAAATAATGAGCGATTTTGAATCATTACAATTTCGGAAATCAGAAAATAGATATACTTTGCCCACCGATTATAGATTTATAAAGATATTTCAGCAGGCGATGTTACGATCGCTGGCGGCAATCACGGATACGCAGGTGAAATTATTTGTGCCGTTATCACGGGCCATCGAGCGGGTTAGGTTAGAATTATCTCACGAATACGAAACGAAAAGACTCGTACACGTTCGTATAAAACAGCTGAAAGATATCATGGCGATGACGGAGTTGATAAACGAAGATGCGGAAGAATTACTAGCTAAAGATAAAGACGGTGACTTCGTCACTGAGTGTGAATGTAGTGATTGTGTCACTAGTGACTGCGTCACCAATGACTAAGTCGTCATTGACAACGACGACAAAGTTAGAATACCTACTTGTAAAGTTGTCCCAGCTGATTTTAAGCCGTAAAAAAATATTTTATCCTTGACGTTATCTTTATCTTTTTTTGCTTGGTGCTTTCTACGATGACGTTGATGACGAAGTCATTACGAACGTGGAGATCTTAAGATCTCACATACAGGTTTATATTTAGCGACTCCGACCTAAGATCGAGCAAGTGCCAGATTGGTCAGTAAATTTGAAATTTATCCGTGATAAGAGACGACTGTGACATTTCAGATAAACAACGTTGATTAGTTCTGATACAATCAAATAACCTGGAGGAACTTGAGGGTTAAACGAGTAGAGAATGTATCCTTGTTGGGCCTGATTGGATTTATCAGTGTCAACTTGATAACTGCCGTCGACGACATCACATGCTAGATTGACAGCGATCGTTGATGTGATGTTGACGATACCCGGGGCGACATGATGGCCACCACCGTATGGATCATTATCGTGTCGAAGAATACCT
Organism: Megalonaias nervosa; assembly: GCA_016617855.1. NCBI lineage: Eukaryota > Metazoa > Mollusca > Bivalvia > Unionida > Unionidae > Megalonaias > Megalonaias nervosa. Next base: position 4,728 of record JAECUM010014800.1, on the reverse strand, counting down.
GCTGGTGGGGCTATTTTTTTCCACGATTCGAGGATTTTTGGGAATTCTTCAACGAAATCACGTTTGATTTTTCCAACATCAAATATAAACATACTAGTATAATCTTTACTAGCATCAAACTTAATTAAACGTTTAACATTATAAAGTTTTTCAAATTTATCATCGATAACTTTTATATTTTTAGCGATTACATCATATATGTAACCATGATCAGATATTACCGCGTTTAGATGTTTGATTGTATCAACGATATTTTTATATTATCACTGTAATTTGTTGTTGTTAAATCCGCTATAAGGTTTTTTTTATATATTCGCGGATTCTATTAAATTCATCTATGATTGGATTAAGATATCGTGAAACATCTTCATCAATTATTTCTGCTTTCATCTCACCATCATCGAAAGTATAAGGCACTAATTGATAAACTGTTGGTAATGGGAAAAAAACTTGACCTATCATTGAGAAATTTACTGTCAGTCCACGGGTATTTATTTCTGTAATCAGGTAATTTCATAAATGATTTTTCCGTCGTGAGAAACTCTTCCAAGCGTGGTTCTGGTGGACCTACATAAACCGGCGCGACATCAGACCATCCTAACACTGATCTGATCGAACTTTGATATATGTCAACAGCGTAGTCCGGCGACAATATTTCGATCGCCGACGACAACGTTGGCTCATGAACAGTAATAGCAATCTTTGATTCTTTTCCTGTGATGGATTTAATTCTGCGCTGGAATTCTTCATTAATCTGTTCTATTTGATAACTGCCCGTTGGTACACTGACTACTTGCCAATCAGGAGTTCCATCGGGTTTGTTTTCATTGGCAAATACTAATGAATTATTCGGTTGTAGTCCACCAAACGACGTTGACCTAATATTTGGCCAACTATAATAAACCCGTAATTGTGCTAATGCTATCTCGGATGCTGGTATTGCAGTTGGAAAATTAATACTGAATTCAGGATTAGCTGAACTCGCTGATATCATTGTGGTTCTTACCGGAGCAGTATTAGTGACGATCTGTTGTAATAATTCCTGAGATCGCTGGTCCGGTGACGCACTCACTGACGTTGACATCATTATACTATTATTGTTTTAAATCACCGACCACGACATCATTAACGACGTTGTCGTTAACGACGACATCGTTGAATGCTTCATTGTATATCTTTATTGCGATACTGAATTCTTCATCGGTGATTATTCCGTCATTGAGTGACGAAGAAATCAACGATGATAATTTGGAATATGCGGTCGTTGCAGTATGTAATTTCATCGTGTACTCGTTCAATTTTTCATTCGTGCACGTATTTATCTTTTTCGCGATTATATTAAATATTCCAGCGATCGACGTTGATGATGAAACAATGATTGTTACAACGATCGGCGCCGTCATCGTCAGCGTTGATAATACTACGCCGGTTCCAGCAACTAGCGTAGAAACCGAATAAACCATGATATCAACGACGGTTGCACGTCTACGATACTTCTTTATTTTTGCTGTATAATTATCGATGATGGTTTTTAATTTATTCTGCCATGTTGTTACTTGATCGTATCTGTATCTGTGAGCTCAATCAGCGCCAGCGTCTATCATTATACTTTAGCTGTTGTCTAAGACAGTGATAAATTTCAGACACCACCAGTAACGTGTCGGGGGTATTTCTTTTGATATCAACGTAAATGTTTCTTTGGTGTCCTTGGTTAGCATCACCAGTAGAGGATTATGATATACATTCGGCGATGATGAAGTGGCATCAGTAATTTCCAACCCATACATGGACAGCCGGTATAACCCGGTTACTTCTGCGGTATGTTCGAGACTGTTATCGCGCAGTGTCCACGTTGATACCCCAGACGCCACCGTGTACGTGATGTTGCTAATTTGTTTGTGTGGAATTTTAATCAGATTTTTTCAGTTATATTAGGAATTCTGCTGACAATATCCTTGAGTTTTGTATCAATGTCGGTGAGTTCAATATCAACGGTTGGTGGACTTCCAAAGAATTCTTCAGCGGTTTTATTAAGTTTTTGAAAATTTCTACGAATATTATTAAACGCACCTACATGAACGTCATACTCGGATCGAAGTGTATTTACTCTATCATTGATCGTGGTATCGCTATCATCCACATATTTCTTCGTTGCGGCATCTTCGTCGCCGTCTGGTGATCGTAGAGCAACAATATTGTTTGAATTCATGTTAATTTCGCCGGTCATAATACCCCCGGTGGATTTTAAACGATCAGAAACACTTTTTCGAATTTCATCGCGAATTCCTGTAATAGATACAGATGAATCTCTGATCGTTCCGATGTTAGTAAACGTTGCAATGTTACCTTCGGTTGATCCAAGAACTCTACGAAGAATTTCAGTCCATTTGAAATTACTCGTTTTTAGAACTCCAAATTGGTCTTGAAATATAACGACTTCATTGGCGTCTACGGATGTTAAATTCGTCAACGAAGCAAAGTCATCCTTGGTAACGTAATCTGATAAATCTATGTTAAATTGTTTTTTACCAGGCGCCGTAGCAGGTCTTCTGTAGATATCTACCATTATATGATTAGCGATTATTTAATGTATAATCATGTACAACTTTATGAGGTGGTTTCGTTGATCTTGATACAGCATCAAGTACTGCTAGTGCTTCACGGCCACATATTGGTGGATCCGTTAATGTTTGTGTTGGTAGCTTTGAATACCACACTGGGATGTTCCGTCGTGACGAAGTCAGCGGTGATATATATTTCATAAATTCTACAGGTGGCGCCAACCCGTACGAATCAAAATAAACAATTCCAAGTGGATCTATGGCGTATGCGACCCAATGAGTACCTGGCCCCGTTGATGAATCAAGATTAATAATACCTGTTTCTGACAGTGCCGGATTTTTTGGTAATTGATCATGCATAAAAACACCTCTAAAATTTTTTATATTTAACTGATTAGCGGCGTTGATGAGATCAAAATTCGATAGTGGAACTATCGTCAACGGAGAAGCCGTCAACTGCGTCATCGTTGAGTCCCTGGAATTCTTAGTCCGCTTCCAACGTGAGGTCGTGTTCCTGGAAGTCTGAGTCCGCGTCCGACTCGTCGTCGTCTTTTTTTTAATCCAATATATCCACCTGATGCTTTTTTAATAGCTTTTTGTGCTGCGATTGTTGATGCACCACTAAGAGCACCTAACGAGGCAGTTTTTGCAATAGCTGGTGCAGCTGCAGCAACAGCTGGTGCAGCTGCGGAAAACAGCACCGGTAATGCAGCTAGAAACGGAAATATTCCTCCGGTTTTAATAGAATCTTTAATGGCGTTCACGGAAAGATTTAATCGTATTCCTTTATTGGCGTGTTTAGATTCGTTGAATCTTTTAAACTAACGCTCGGTCAACGATAATTTATTTGCACCGGACATTTGATCGTGTTTTAATGTTACTTTTGTTCCACATCATGATGCTAACGGTGATTGTAATCGTTTAATCTGACCTGGGGTCAGACCGACACTAACATGATGATATGACATTTATGACATATATTTGATTTCTAAATTAACGCTTGCATACTCGGAAAACATCTACATGTTTTTGACGGGAGCATCAACGACTCTCATGCGACCACCAACACCTTCAAGTAACATTGCTTTATCGGATAATATAACGGCGATTGCTCTGTAACTACCATTAACAACAGGTAATTCTGCTACACGAGCTCGAAAGTGAATATCAACGACAGACTGTCGAAACAAATCCAAATGTTCCAGTGAAAAGTAATAAATTGGATATAGCGTTGTAAAATCTAACTGTGATATTTGTAAACCAGTATCAACATTTTGATTACGTCCCATAAATGACATCAGTCGATGATATGCACGCGCTACATGATTTTGATTAAATTTAACAAAATATCCTCGGATGGTTCTTGATGACCGTTTATTCGCAATGACACCTCGGAAACACCGAGTTTGTCAAATATCATTAAACTACGTGTTTGATCATTTACTCGTCTAGTATCTTGAAGCGCAACGAATATATGTCGCAGCGCAAAGATACCTTGTTGTGATGCTATTTGCCACGTAGATAAACCAACAATGGAACTTTGAATAGCATCTGTGGTTGTTGTTAGCCAAGACAACGGTGACTTGCCGCCGCTACTCATAAAAGCGAGCAACCGTTCTTCGACGGTAATCGCTTTAGTCATCACTGGCATCCACAATGAAAGTTTTGTTAGATTTACTTTACCAGCGTCACCGGCTGATCTCCATATTGCATCATCGTCGGTTGCTTTCCTGACAAGTACAACTGTATGTTTGGCTCCAAAAATAACCTTTCGTACGTGTCTGCAGAATCCAAAGATATGTGATAATGGAATCGCGCAAGAAAATCTTCTACGTTCTTCCAGCAACATTGACCGACGCGCTGAAAATCCCAAGTTGAAATTCACGCTAGTACTTTGTATTATCGAAAATGCAGCACCAGGCCGAACTATCATTCCAGCTGGTTGTGGATCAGATGCAGTATCACGCGGTGTTTGTACTAAATTATATTGTCGGTATTCAGGATTATTAGAAGTATCCTTGTAAAACATCATAGATGGCCCAGCCGATCTTGAAAAATCGTCGCTGTATCGCGCAAGACCAAGTATAGTCGTAGCAACGTCAAGATCTTTTTGAATGGATTCAATATTTCTTCCGTCGATCATGTATGTGGCGCTGTCAAACAACGC
>JAECUM010014798.1:0-41112 GCA_016617855.1 Megalonaias nervosa | reverse complement strand
CATATTTTGAGTTCCTCTTTTGTATGTGTGACTGTGTTTGCTTGCATGAAAGAAATTGCTGGCATGAAAATTATACACCCATTTGTATGTGTGACTGTGTGGTTGCATGAAAGAAATTGCTGGCATGAAAATATTATACACCCGTTTGTATGTGTGACTGTGTGGTTGCATGAAAGAAATTGCTGGCATGAAAATATTATATACCCATCTGTATGTGTGACTGTGTGGTTGCATGAAAGAAATTGCTGGCATGAAAATATTATACAACCATTTGTATGTGTGACTGTGTGCTTGCATGAAAATATTGCTGGTATGAATATATTATACACCCATTTGTATGTGTGACTGTGTGGTTGCATGAACATATTATACACCCATTTGTATGTGTGATTGTGTGGTTGCATGAAAATATTATACACCCATTTGTATATGTGACTGTGGTTGCATGAAAATATTGTATACCCATCTGTATGTGTGACTGTGGTTGCATGAAAGAAATTGCTGGCATGAAAATATTATACACCCATTTGTATGTGTGACTGTGTGCTTGCATGAAAATATTGCTGGTATGAATATATTATACACCCATTTGTATGTGTGACTGTGTGGTTGCATGAAAATATTAGACACCCATTTGTATGTGTGACTGTGTGCTGGCATGAAAATCTATTATGCTACACCTCCTTTGTATGTGTGTATGCCAGTGTGCTGGAATGAAGCTACATTATACTATACCCCATTTTGTATGCATCTATGTTTATGTGAAACAAATGGCTGATATGAATATATTTTTTATACTACACTCATTTGTATGTGTGACTGTTTTTGTGTGAAACAAATGGCAGGTATGAAAAAATATTATACACCACCCCATTTGTATATGTATTTTTCTTTGTATGAAATAAATGGCTGGCATGAAAAATATTATACTACATCCAATTTGTATCTGCGACTGTCTTTGTAGGAACAAATGACTGGTTTGAAAATAGTACACCACATCCCATTGTATGTGTTTGTCTTTTTATGAAACAAATGGCCGAGATGAAAAGATATTATCAGTAGTATAGTGGGATACCATAGGGACAAAGGGAATTAGCATTACGGGACCCTATTTGGTACTATGGGGACACGATTTATGGGGACGAAATATCACCCTGGGACACTATGGGGACAATGGGAATTTTGTATAGGAACAATAGGAATGGAACAGGTAGGATGGCGTCACGGTACTGGACACTTACAACAATGTTACAAGTACCGTGAAGTCATGCCACCTGTTTCATTTCTATACAAAGTTTTATGTATTCGCGTTCGTATCAGTGGATAGCATAGTATGTTTTATGCATTCGCGTTCGTTTCCATAGATTGATGAACATCAATCTATCCTACCAAATTATATAACCGACTAAACAAAAGTTTAGGTAAGAGAATAATGTTTTTGGGAGTTAAACATAAATTATACAATCGAATAGAATAAATCTTTTCGAGGCATATGAAGTGGCCCTGAAAGCGGCCTTTGGATATTTTCTTCTTCTTTTTTTCTTCTTCTAAGTTCTTCTTTTCCTCCACCAACTTATTAATTTCTGTCCAACATATTTTGTCTTCTTCTCATTCTTTTCCTCCTCCTCCTTTTTTCCTTCTCCTTCCCCTCCTTCTTCCTTTTTTCATTTACTTCTTCCTTTTCTATCTTTTCGTTCCACTCCCTCATTCTCCTTTTGTCTTTTATATCTTCCTTTTCCTCCTTTTCAATCCTAATCATTTCATTTAATATCTCTTTACTTCTCTTCAAATTGTTTATTTCCATAACCAATCTGTGCGGGCTATAGGCCCCAAACTGCATTCGGACTAGTATCTCATCCACCATACCTAACGTGTCCACCACCTCCTGCAATCTAATCATTCTCTCCCATTTACTTGCCATGTTGTATTCTGTGTAGAATAGCGCGAATGACGAACGCTCTGATTTATATCCGTGGAGCACGGACGTGAAGGAAAAGATCCCTTACACTCACTTCACATATTATATACTATCCATACAAATGAACGCGAATGCATAAAGCACACACATATATACTATCCACACAAACGGGAAGAGAAGAAAAAGCACACCATACCTACTATCCACACAAACGAACGAGACTGCATAAAACATACACACTATACTATCCACATAAACGAAAGAAAATGCATAAAACACACCATACCTACTATCCACACAAACGAAGGAGGAGAAGAAGAAATACCATATCTACTATCCACACAAACGAACGCGAATGCATGAAACATACACACCATACTTACTATCCACACAAACGGGAAGAGAAAAAACACACACCATACCTACTATCCACACAAACGAACGCGAATGCATAAAACACACCAAATCTGCTATCCACACAAACGGGAAGAGAATAAAACACACACCATATCTACTATCCATACAGACGAACGCGAACGCATAACACACACACACACACACAACAGTAAAAGAGTGAGTGTTTATACTCACACTACTCTACATTCACACAAATTGGCAACTTGAATAGTGTCTCTTTTCTAGAGATATGGTCAGCCCTGAGAAGGGCTGTTTTTTTCTTGAACTCCAATTGCACCTGGTTAATGCTGGCACCTCCCAGGGCGGGCACCACACACGCATCTCCTACTCCAATCTTGCTCCCAATTCAGTGTTGTTCTTGGGAGTGCAGAGGGGGTTTTAGTTGCTTCACTATCCCAATCTTCCGTCTCTTGGATAGTGAAGGCTTCCCTCCTTCTCCTATACCTCAACCGTGGATGATGAAGTTGTGGTGCTGGTAGTGGTTGTGGCTGTGGCTGTCTTTGTTGTGGTGCTGGTATTGGTTGTGGAGGCGTCCTCACCTCAGGTTTCACCTCACGCACAGGTCTTACTATGAGGTGAGGCAGGATCCCTCGCTTCTTTTCCTTCTCCTCTTCTTTCTTCGAGTTTTCCTCCTCTATCCTGGCTTCTTCTGCAATGGACTCCATGGCCAGCTCGTCCAGGAGGCGTCTGGCATACTTCAGGTGCATCTGAAGTTCAAGCAATTTACTGATTCTGCTACTCATGTTTAGTGTTGACGAGTCAACGTGGGTAGTCAGACTAACGATCGCGTCGATTTATATACGTGAAGCACGGACGTGAAGGTAAACATTCCCTGACACAATAACTTACTATTACATTAAACGCGCGGACCTAAAATAAACACTCACGTTAACTGTTTTTACCTTCAAACACAGACATACACTATTGGAAAGACAGAGAAACGAAGTGCTTATAGACACACTTCTATTTTCTTTTTAAAACATAAACACACAAATTATTTTTGGTAGTTTGAATTAGTATGTCTTTTCGAGAGTATTGGGGTAGCCCTGAAAAGGGTTGTTTTTTGCTGACGGGGAGTGATGGCAATCTTTTTTACTGTCTTAGATTGCGTCCCCGTCTGGCAGCAGACTTTCCTATACGATACGGCCTGCTTCCGTGGAAAGAGAAGGAGAACTCTTTGGTGTCCACACGGCAGTCGACAAAATCTCTGTCTGGTTCTTGCTGCTGTTGCTGCTGATGCTGTTGTTGTTGTTGCTGTTATCTCTGCTTCTGAAGTCTGTACTTCTCTGTCCATTCTTCCTGTTCTTTCTTGATTTCTTCTCTGAAGAGCTCTTCTATCAGGTCTTGGGCTATTGATAACATCCTGACATTCTCTATCAATTCAGGTTTTGGTATTAGGTTTAACCTGACACGATGTAAATTCACGTAAGCTTCGATCAGCTTAGCTAGTCTGGAAGGCATCTTCATAGGTAGACGAGTCAACAATGGATGGCCAGACTGGAGACTGACCCGCTTTATATGGTTCAAGCGCGGACGCGATAGAAAACATCCCTACTAGGTTGGTTTTTTTTGGGTCGAAACGTTATGATAGCTTAATGTCATGATGAAGGATAGAGAAAAAGTCAAAGAGCATATATCACAGTCTTTTTTGAAAACAAACGACAGACACATGTTTTCAAAACACATTTTTATTCAACAAACAATGAACCACTAACAATTAACAATAACATCAAACAAACTATTTTTGACAAGGTTGACAACGTTGTGAAATCATGTGAGATTTCACTGATGGAAGTCGTGAGGCCATTGATGTACACTACGTTTCCTAGCTAAAGACAAAAGATATCCATAATGGTCACAAAACCATCGATCTACTTTCTCATCGTTTGTAGAAGAGTTACTATCAAAATAGGCCACTAAATGTTCTAAAGGATATCCAAGACCGCGTTGATGAAGAAAATATACACAATATTGTCCACACACCATGGAATTTGTGCCTTGTACTTTCACATTATTGTATCGTGTTGTCTGGGCATTTCTTCTCATAAAGTCGATGATGTCGTCTTCCAAAGGGGGTAATCCATACGAATCAAAATATTCCACACAATCCTCTTGAGGGAAGTATACGGTGACCCAGTGAGTTCCTGGGAGATGACTCTCGTCCGTGTTGATGACATAAGCTTGATGGTCTTGAGGTTTGCGATGAGGTAATTCATCTTTAGCGCACACGACAGGATTCCAAGAATTAGTATACGAACTGTTATTGAAAAGGTAATAAAGTTCCCAGGTATCCATTTTTTGTTTTGTTGTTGTTTTTTCACAGGTAATGATACGTCATCAATTCAATCCTGACTTTATGCGTGAAAAGCTCTGTCAAGTAGCCGTTTCTTTGCTTCGTCTCCCAACTCTTCGATAAGAGAGCTTCGATGCGATAGATCTCTAGAGTAGTCAGTGGAGGGCAGGAATGATTACGCAAGCCTTTATACCACTCATGCAACACTGCTTCTTCTGAGATAAGACTCCAAGCTTCGTCCAGATACTCGTCCAATTTTTCTTCTTGACTCATCATCAGACATATATCGTGTTGAATTTCACTGGGATGATCGTTTTGACATCCATAGCAATCTTTCTTACTCAGTTCTATAATTTTATTCGCCAGGTGTTTGGCAAAACGGGACACTAAATGTTGTTCTTGTTCTGGCCATCTGGACGTCCTCTTTGTCTTGGTCCTGGGGTTCTGATTTCACGCTATCCTTCCATTCCATTACCAAAAATTCTCTACCGTTCAATGAGGGACAAGAGTCTTCCATAGTTTCTAATAGTCTAGAATGATTTCTTTCAAACTGTTGATTTCGATGGTATTATCGAATTCGGCATACAAGATGACGTTGACCCTCTCGGTGAGAGCTTCTGCAAACTGAAGTTCCACACGTAGTTGACCGGATTTTATAGGGTGGAAATGTCCCTCGTCGCTGCCTTGATCTGGAGTGAAATTTTCGTACGAAATACCGTGACTGGTGTTGGTTCCTAGTTGTCCGGTAGCTTCGTACAGGGACAAGTACGATCTCAAGTAATTCTTCTGGGCAAAGTTAGGTTCGAAGGGTCTGGTACACAAGGTCTTGCCATCACGACTCACTTCGATCTTGGACACTCTGTAGTGCTTAAACTGGAAAGGATTTTGATCGTGGGCTCCGTTGAGGGCTGCATTACTGACGATGCCAACGATTAAACGTTTGGGTAACTGTCCTTGGAACAGATGATCTTCGATCTTGGATCGGAGTTCAGCAGCAATGGTGAACGTTTTCACTTCTACACGTCGTATAGGATACTTGGCGGTCGTTCTGCTCAACGTGTGACTGATGTCGTTTCCCGTAAAGTCTGGCTTCTTGGATGATGGTTTTGTACTCGTTGGCATGAGCCATCAAATGGAAAGCGACACTGCTGAGATTTAATCTCAGGCGAATATCCACTCCGTTGAGCAAATACTTGTCTTGCAACCACATGTCCAAATGCAAGAAATCCATCAGTTCTAAACTACGACCTTGCAGGATTTTCTTTCGACGGTCGTTAAAACCCACATTGTGAGGATTGTCATCGGCTGTCAGGGTTGTGTCGTTAAACGTGTTCTCACCTGCTATTTCAGGCTTCCATACCGCGCAAGCATCTAGATGAGTGTTCTTGGCCACGTTTCAGTACGTCAAGAGACTTTCCAGGTATGTTCGGTAAGGGTAAGTATCCATGCCAGTGCTGACCAGTTTGTTATTCAAGTACAAATCCACTTCGCTGAACAAGGAATGCATGAAATTGTTGACGGGCGCTACTATAGCATCGGAACCCGGATTGGTGTTGTCGGTTTTGATCACTTTCAGTTTCAGATGCAAGTAACTGCTATTCAGATCGATGTATTCTTCGGGTCGTCCTTTGATTTCAAACTCAATGGGAACTGAATCCGTCAAAGAGGAGACGGGATGAAATTCGACCCATTGGGATTCTTGCATTGTCATCATGGTGGGTGGCATAGCAAACAGATCCAGTTCCGACTTGGAACAAACGCAAGACTCTAGATGCATCATTTTCTCTGATTTAATAATCAATAACGTCTAACACTCGGACGGTTTTTCTTTCTTAGTCTTTCTAGCTCTATGGGTGTGAAGTCCTCAGAAGGGGTGTCATCGTCGTCTTTTTCTGCCTTGTCCTTGCTGTCGCGTCAGGGAAGCAGAAATGCCTGACTCGGCATCGCCCAGGGCATTTATAGAAGTTTCTCGTCGGCCCAAAATGTCTTTGCCTGTTTGATGCAAGACATTTTTGCCTGCTCTCAAGAAAGCTTCTTTGGGGTTTTGTTTATCAATGGTGACATATTGGAGAAATTCTTTACCTTGCGTCAACGCGGCATCTTTCAAGGCGTGCAATCCCCGTGTCACCATCGGTTTCAAAACGGGAGCCACCGAACGAAAGGCTGATTTTAGCCTATCTCCTAAACCATGTCCTCGCTGTCGAGCGACTCCTCGGTACACAGGATACATGACTGACAAAGGGTTAGAGTAATCGTTTTCGAAAATGGAGTTTTACTGTGACTTTCCCTTTGGTGAATGGAATATTTTGTCCCAGATCTCCTTTTATAGTAATGTTGAAAGTGTCGAAATACGACTTACTGACGGGCAAATAGTGAGGATGTACAAATTCACGGTGAACGTGATAGGTGTTTCCACCTTCCTCGTCAGCGTTCGTGGCAGAATCCACTTTGAAAGGAATGACACGCAGTGACGGTACGGAGGCGTGTCCCACTACGTTGAACTCCGCCACATCGGAGTGCACAAAGATCAAATTCAGGCCTTGGTTCATTTCTACAGAGAATGTAAAATATTTCGCAAAATCAGAGTTACTGGTCACGGCTGGTATTTCGTTTGCAATCTTGATCAACTTAGAGTCTCCACCCAAAATGTCATACAATTCAGGACAAAATGTAATGGCGAATACTTTGTCCTCTGAAAATTTCATCATTAGGCGACGAGCTATTTTGTGGTATTCGATCATGACACTTGTTCTAGTTTTCTCGAAGGCTTTACCAAACACGTTATTGAACGTGTCAGCAATAGCTTTCACCAAATGTTGACCACTAAAATAATAGCCTGAGAGAATTTTCAAACGATAAGTGGTCCGTTTAGTTTTGGGGTCTTGTGGTTTCATAGTCAGCTACACTGCCGCGTTCATCCAAGTGTTGTTGCTCTTGTTCGTCATGAACGTGTACCGTAAAAGTGTTTTGATTTTCGGTGATGTTTTTGATTTGTACAGGATGAATCATTTCCACCAAAGCCATTTCCCAGTGGGCTTCGTGATCCAATTGGATGGTCTGAGGTAATTTGGCCGTGTAACAGCATAAGGTGTTATTGGGAAACACCTCCATGGAACTGTCACTGGGTAACGTTAAGTAAAATTGGTTGTTCATATTTCAAGAGTTCTAGTGTCCGAGGAGTCGCTGGAAGTCAGAGGAGCGTCTAAAAGAGGATGGTTAGGGTGACTGTTGGAAGGGGGGGGGGGGCTAACGTTGGACACAAGACTCCCGTTTTTATTCCCGTTAGAGGAATATTTCAGAGACGGATTGGGAAGAAGGTAACCGATGCAACTGCTGAGTAAAATGGTCCACAATTGTTTGTCTCCTTGTTGCAAACGCAGATTGGCAATGGCAGCATCGAAGACGCAATACACCACAAAGATTTGGCAGAAAAAGACGATTTGCGTTTTAAGCACACGTTCTCTACAAGAAACCCACAAGGGTTGCTTTTGTAGATCTTGCAGAGAAGAGCTGGGGGAAGGAGTGGTTACTGCGGTAGCTGAGGCTGTGTTGAAAGGCATGATGGTCACTTCTATTTATAGTCGATGAATTGCGAAGCATCGATCCAAGAGTCAAAACTCGGCGGATATCCTTTCCAATGTACTTTGACTTCTTTGACACGTCGTTTTCCTACCTTTCGGTTTCTTCGATCGAGAATGCTTTCGATCTCGTACATGTTGTCTTCCTTTTTGGTCACACGTTGTAACTCGGGTAAGTAAAACGTTCCTTTTAACACTTCCCAGTTCATGTCTTCCAATTTATAGACGGGATGATGACGACCGCACACACGTTAGGTGACACGAAACAATTCGGTGATCCAGTTGGGTAAGAAACCTTTGTCGAAAGTGCGTTTGGTTTTGCCAATGCGCACCCAATATTCTACTGCCAACACTCCACCTTTCTTTGGGACAGGCACTGTTGGGAACGTACCAAACAGGCGTTCGAAGACAGTCACTTCGTTGTCGGGAGTCACTTCTTGGGGGGTACGTCCGATGCTCCGATGGTAAGATTGGTTGTACGATTGGACGAGGTGTGGCAAGACATCGATGAGTTGAAAACGTTCCACAATGCTGGCTTTGGTTTTGGGATTCTCGGTGGTGAAAAAATGAATGTCACGTTTCTTCAATTCTGTTTGGAAAGCGTGGTTCAGAAATTCGGTGCCTTTGTCGGTTTGCCATCGAAGAGGGTGACGCCCGCTTTGTTTCAGCACCAGTTTGAGGGCTCGCACTAACTCACTGCTCGATTTGGAAATCAATGGCACGACCCAAGCAAATTTGGAAAAGACGTCGATGACACAAAACAAATATTTATAGCCACGATTGTAGATGGCCAAATTAGAGACGTCAGCTAAATCGGCTTGCCACTGATGATCGATGCCTTCCACTCGGGTGTGACTTCTGGAAAAGTTTCGTAGAATGGGTTTGTGTAAGGTGTAAGTGGCCTGATCTTGTAACCAGTGTTGCACTTGATGTGAACGAACACTTTTCAGTCGAGTTTTGGCAGCACGATACAATTTCTGTACTCCTCCATAACCTGCAGGATGGCATGGATCGTAGTAAATGCTGGCTAACACCTCCTCCATTTTGTTTTAATAAGTGATCCACTCTTCACTGATGCTCCTCTTTTCTTCGTGTGGTGTTTTCTTGGATTGTAATGCTTTACGTGTCCGACGAGCGATCGGTGTCGAGAAGGAAGATGTCTGAACTGGGGTAATCAGTTCTTGTTTCACTTCTGTCTTGGCTTTCGTTTTCTGTTCTGAAAAAGAAGGAGTAGCCATCATCTTTTTAATCCAACCAATTCTGGATGAAGGTGGTGTTGTTAACTTGCGTACTTTTTCTGGTGGAGTTTGAAGCTCTTCTTCTTTTTCTGTCTTGATCACTAGGACTAGTGGTGGTGGTGGTGGACTTTCAGTGCTGATTACTGGGACTAGTGGTGGTGGTGGTGGTGATAGATTTTTCATCAAGGCCTTAAAATCTTTCAGTGTGGGTAGAGCTATTTCGTCTAAAGCTTTCTGGTGAAAGAGTTGCAGTCGTTGTAACAACTGACAGTACCTTTGCGATTTTTCCGTTTCTGACAAATCGCTACGATCCATCAATGATTGCAACTGGGACATCTTGGTCAAATGAGGATTGGGAGGTAAATGCGGGGTCCGTTGTTCTTGCCAACGATGGTATTCCATCCATCGTTTGTAAGGTACTAAAGCCAGTTTTCGTCCTTCCATTGGATTTCAAGGATCACGTCTGAGACCTTGTGATTTCAGAGGTCCCTTTTATCTTCATCCTCCCAGGATTCTTGACATTGTTCCCAATACTCCTTTCAAAATAAGTGCTCCTATGGTTCCGAGCAAGGGTCCTAACAGGGGTAAAATGGCAATTCCTCCGCGTTGCACCAACATCTTTTTCCTTTCACGTATGAGTATTTTCTTTTGGACCATTTGGCGAAGAACGTGTCGATGTTTGGTTTCGCATTTTTTCTGATGTATAGACAAAGGTATCGTGCCTTTCAAGACATTCAGACAACATTCGCTCACTGAATCGATGACATCTTTGAGGCAGTTCGAATGAGTTTTTTTTCGCATGGGTGGGGAAGCTTTGGACAGGACGGATAACATGTCCCAATGTTTGGCTAAACGAGGTGGCAGTCCTTTCCTTTTCTTTCCTTTGAGGGTAGAAGAGGAATGTCTTTTTTTGGGTGACATCTTTCTTGGTTGGTTCGTTGGTTCAGTGGCACACAGCAAAAAATACACTAATGTAGATGACTTGTCACACGGTCTTTTATCCTTATTTTTGGACTATCGCTTTGTCATAAAGGTGACGATGTGTTTTCCAAAATTTCCAAAGAATCCTTCTCTTTGGTGACTTGTCCTTTTCTTTGGACGAGTGTTTCTTTTCTGGGCATGACGTCGATGTTTGGCTAAGCGCATTTTCGGATGGCGAAACTGTCTTTTTCTTTTTCCTTTCTGGACAGGAGAACGACGATGAGGAGACATCTTTTGGTGCACAACATACACTAAAGTCCATGGCTTCACATGCATCCTTTTATCTTATTTTTGGCTAGTGGTAATAGATTTAATAGATTTAATAGCTTTGAGCATGTGTGGTAAAAGAAGACTATGCACAAATCCTCCACTTTGGTGACTTCTCCTTTTCTTTGGACGATTGTGACTTTTCAGGGACAGACGTCGATGTTTGGCTAAGTGGTTTTTTTTTTGGATGACGTGACTGTCCTTTTCTTTTTCCTTCTCCTTTTTGGACAGAAGAACGACGATGGTGACGGTGTGCACTTCTTGGAGGGGCCATCTTTGGGCGTTCAGCAGCTCAACAATACTAAACCTATCGTTTGCCTCAGGTCTTTTTATATTGGAATGCGTCGCCACTGATTGTCGGCTCGTCGTATCATTTTCATGGAAGGCATCACGCGTCGTGGAGGGGTTCGCAACGGACTCAATCGGGACAGTTCTTGCTTGGACAAATCCAGTAAACTCTTTAGCATACCTGATTACTCTTGAACTTTGATTTTGGGGGCAGGTACTTTGTAATCAGCGGCTACTGCCTCTAAAGAGGAAGAGGGTGTCACCGCTGGAGGAAACGCTTTTGTCGACACGGGTTTCCAATGTTTCATGAAATTAGGAAAGACGCGTGTCAAATCGGGTTTGGCAGGCATCACCAGCAACGGAGAAGTGGAAGATGCTGAGGTTATTGGAGACGCGGTCACCATTGTTGTTGTGGCAGGTCGTGGTTTGCGAATGTAAGGTTGCGTCCTGGCGGCAGTACCTCTCTTGCGTGTAAAAACCTTTTTTCTGTGGACTTTTTAATTTTTTGTGGCTGTGACCTGGTCTTGACACCGTTACTCTTTTTCTTTTTCTTCTGTGTACGTTTGGGCGTGGCTTTTTTCTTGGGGACTACTTTGGGAGCATTAGGATTCCATTTTAAGAGGGAACGAATGATGACACCTCCTAGAGAACCGCTACCTCCAGGTTTCAAAATGATTTGCTTTTTGGTTTGAGTGTCAATGCGAGGATCGGCTAGCTGCGTCAAGGCTACTTTGTTTCTCTCTCAAAAAAACGTATGGTTTGATGTGGGATCTGAATGATGCCTTGCAGTAATTGACGTGCTGTCACCCTAAACCATCGTAAGACTTCTTTGAGACTAGCTTCTAAGACACGAGCACGCATTTGTGGATTTTTTTCGGGACTGATACCGTACAAGGCACGAATCAATTTGACGGGAAGACGAGACTGAAGGGACGTCATGTTGACGCTGTGTGAGAGAGAGCCAAAGTGACCGAAGTTTTTATAGATTTTCTTTTGGTGGTTGTGGTTGTTGTTAAGTCGACGAAGGGGACGTGTACACGACAGGTCCTCCGTCTTGGCACCAGTGGTGAAACAGATGCTTACGAAATCGCAAAAAATCGGGAGTGGTGGGTTTTAAATCCTATAGTAAATAAGCGTGTGGGGTTTGAGTGGCATTGTCGTACGCATTTGTCAGCCAAGACGTTCCTAATTGTTTGGCTAAGACATGCACTTGCGATTTATCTCTAGGGCTTTTAAACAACACCACGTAATGAGCATTGAGACTGATGGTGCGGTGGGCTCTACTTTGTTGAAACAAATTTGGGTGATTTAAATGACACTGGCATTACGATGATGCCCTTTGCGCGTAAACCAGAGTTTAATTTCTTCTTAGTCTTCTCCTAACATGTCGTCAAAAATAACCAAATGAGTTTGACTAGGGTCAGACACGATTCCGTCGTCTTCGCCAGGAATGCCTTCCACAAAGACAATGGAATCGCCTTGACTTTCTCGCAGAAGGCTGTACGCCGATTGCCACTCTTTGTAACACCACACGATTCGTTGAGGTGGACGATTGATCAAATGATGTTTATGTTCGATCAAACGTTTGACAAATTTGGTTTTGCCTGAACCGCTAGGTCCGGCAATGAGCATGTTAAAGGGATGGCGAAGATACAAGGCCTCCCAACTAGTCCGATCTACGTGTTCGTCGATGACTTTGAAAGTGGAGGAAGAGGGATCAGAGACAGTAGAGGTAGCCATAGTAGTAGTGTAAGGAATGTCACTTTTGACAGGAAGACAGACAAGACAAGAGTTTGTATACTTTTTTCAGGACACGTTCATTGTCATCGTTAATAGTGAACAACACCAAAGACAAAAATACATAAAAGCCAAATGGCTAAGTACATGAATAAAAGACACATGAAGACGATCATAGTGGAATATAAACAAGTCTCTGTACAACATTTGTGGTGATCAAAAGGTGAGAATGTAGGGGCAGTGTGTAATCTTCTTAGAGTCTCTACACTCCTTGGCAGTCACACAAGAGTCTTCCCGGAATGGTTTTTCGTGGATGTCGATAACGCCTCTGTTCTGAAGAGAGTGGTTTTCCTCGGTCACGGCTTCTTCTTCTTCTGGCACTGTCACTAACATTGGTTTAAAAGTTACTTTTTTGACTGAATGTTTTAATTTTCTAGGATGACAAATCTTGGGCATAGTGTGCCACTGCTTTTGTCCAAACTTCGAAACCCCAACTTTTCCAGTCACGTACATATTTCCAGTGAGGGTGTAAGTCACAAGCTACATACACATCATCGCACACATCTTCAGTGCCTAAAAGTTGACGAATCTTTCTTTCCTGTAGAGGTTGTCGAGACGTATCGAGATGAAAGCGCAAAGCTTTGAGCAGAATGAGTTTTTCGTGCGCATTTAAAGGAACCACTTTCATGCTTTTTGGAATGGTATGTACTGTTCGTAAAGAGTCCACAAAGGATCGGCTGGTAAACGGAATCCCAGAAGGCAAGTCACTAAGACACACACAACACGACGACCCCAATTCAATGGACACAGTTCTCGTAATAGGCGATCGTAATCATCCACTGTTTGAATAGTGTCATTGATTTCCTTCCACGGAATCTGTTGTATCACGATTGATAAAGGTTGTGACATGGTAGACCGTTTTTATACCTTCTTTCGTGTAAGGTAATAAGTGTACGTTTTGAACAGAATCGGTTTCATTTTAGTACCGCACCAAAAATGTTAGTCACTAACTCATACACCACACGTCCCACAGAAGTTTCCTCTTGAACTAGAAAGAATAGCTCTTGTAAAGATTTGTTGTAATCCTCTAACCCGTCCGATGAAATTTGGTGTATTAGGATCACCTTGTAAGTAGAGTGAGTGGTATCCAAATCTTTATGAATTTCACGCGATTCATCAATGTCTGACCAATGGAACGCTTTGACACGGATCAGTTCTTTTATACCATCCAGGTACCAGTGATTCCAACATCGGTGACGTAACGGATGCAATTGTTCTTTGCGTTTCAGTTGTATTTTGACAAACTCCACAGGTAAACCACGAATGTTCTCTTGTAAAGTATCCATGACCATGTCAGTGAAACACTTCTCCTAGAGCGAAAATAACGGACAAAGTGAGTAATTTCTGGCCATTGCCATTCCAGGAAACGGTCAAGAATGTCATTAAAATCTTGTAAATGGTCTAAAGCGGAATATTAGGATGAACGCACTCTCGATCCAGAGAAATCTGACTTGTTTGTTGACTTTTGTCAATTTCCTCTTGTGAATTTCTCGACATAAAAGTTCCTCAGTCACCCATGGAGATTTTGCTCTGGCAAGTCCCAGCCAAATGTCCTTGTAGATCTTTTCTTGCAATTCGTTTGGTAATGTTTGAAGATTATTTTTTAGATGGATTTAAATACTTGTCTAGGTGTTGTCCAACGTTTGACTCCTAGCCAAGCAGCTGGTTTCTTAAACGACATGGTATGCCCACTTCAATGACGAGGTGCCACTAAAGGTAGGTAGTGACAATCTGGAGACCATCGAGCATGTTGCAGGTAAGCGGAATCTTTCTGTTCCCACTCGTGAAGTGACAGACCGCAACTGAAGCACTTGACTTTATCCCCTCTGCCCAAGTAGATAAATCTGGCTGTAGCTAATTCTTCGGTGGTAGGTCCTCCCAGATATTTTAGCCATTTTCCTCGAAAGGTCTGGAATCGACTTTCAAAGTCGCAGTATTCAGGCAATCTCACAGGGAACGAATATTCGTCTTCCACCGGTTGAATTCGATGAGGGTACGGTGAAATATGCAGGAGTTTGCTCAGTTTCGGATGACATCTGTAGGGTGGTAGCCGCATGGTTTCATAATAATAACATCCACCATGAAAACCAGTAAAGTGAAAATACGTACGATGACGAGTGGCATCGCTTTCGCATCCATCAGGTTTGACACACACAGCATCACTTTCCATGGTAGGTATAGCAAAATTCCCATGATGTGGTACTGAATCGCTGAGGTCATAGCGTACGGCATCCCTGCCATCGCAAGACACAGCATCGTACTCGAGTTTCTCGTTGGACTTGAGTCTTACGCTCGATACTTGCTGTGTGAAAGGATTCATCTTTCTCGCTTGGTATTGGTAGTTCCAATAAACTATCAGTCTTGGACGTTATCCATTTTTATACTAGTCGTAATGAAGTCTCGGGTTTGTACATCGTTCCTTTTTCATGCCTAGTTTTGAAAGTCTTCCTTTTCTTCTTCTTGGACATCGGTACTACCTTCTCTAAGGTACCGTCATACCTGAACCGTGGTGTGGTGGGTGGAAAGACCATAGAAAGGTAAGGACAATGCGGAGACCATTGAGTATGTTCCAGAATAGCTGAATCTTTGTAGATGCATCGATCCACACGCAAATTCAGACCACAACTGAAACACTGTACTTCGTATCCAATCAAGTCTCAGGTCCCAAGTAGACATATCCTGTTCTAGCTAAAACATTGGCAGTAGGTAATCCTTCCCTATCCGTGGGCCATTTTTGAAACGTTTCCAATCGACTGGCACAACTGCAACAGTCAGGCAAGAAAACAGGAAAATGGTATGGTTTGAACTTGGAGTTCTCTGTGAGTTTCTCAGTCGATTCTTGCTGTGTCGAAGTCATCCTTCTTGATGGTGACTATCGTCTTGGAACCATTGTTTATACCAGCGTGACCGTACGGTAAAGTGAAGTGATTGGGAAGCCGTACTCGCTTCTGGTATACAATTTGATAGACTTTTTCCAAGGGCCGGCTAACGATTTGGTGTGTGGGTAAACGTACAATCTTGTGCGGTTCGTGGGTTGTCACTTTAAAATTTCCATCCTGTCCAGACTGCAAGGCTGCTTTCAAGACACCAAAGTTTACCAGTCGATTGGTGCGATAATTGAGAGTCAATCCTTTCACTTTACACTCCGTGTGTACTTCTCCTTGAGGGTTACGGTAAACCGTAGCCGTAATTTTTGGGACCGCTACTTGCAAAACTTAGAATCTTGTCGTCGGGATGCTCGTCCGTCCAGGCTCGTAAACGGTCTCCTTCGATGACAGGGTGAGGTTGACCCAGACGATCGATGTAGATACAACTGTCCGTATCGAAATAAGCACACGATCTCCTAACAGTTCTAAAGCTTCGGACAGTTTTAAGCGAGCATGGGCTGTCACGTAAGCCGCAATGATGACATTTCCAAATTCGTCGGCTTCTACAAAGTCCAGTTCTTCTTCGTAATTGACTAAGATCAAGTCCTCACGAACGACGTCCACGTGTTTCATGTATTTGATTTTGTCGTGAATCATCTAGAAGTAGCGGGAAGGTTCTGTCAAATACTCCGTCTTGGGTAAACACGGCCGTTGTGCCATTTTGCCCCACAAGCAATTTAACATCACTTTGGCAAACGATCGCCTTCCTTCGTTTTTCTCGATGTAGTCTAAGATGATGCCTTCCTGCTCCCAGTATTTGTCTTTGAATTTCTTTTAGTCTTCGGGAGTGTCGCACCAGGAAGAATAGCCACTGGCTTCTTGTTTCAGTTTCAAACAAGCATTCACGTAGTCTGCGAAAATGCCTTTTTGAGTCTCGTTGCTCTTGTGGTATTTTTCTGTCTTGGGAAAGTGGTAAATTTCGTACACTTCTAACAGTTGGTATCCCAGGTCCAGAGCTTTAAACAATTCCACGCTGACCCACATTCCCGTCAAGGCGCGTTCTTCCTGAGTGTGCTGACAAGGTTGGTCTTGGTTGCACGTTTCGGCACAAGTACGACACAAGGGAAATATCAGTTTTTCTTGGCAATGGTGAGGTAAAACGGGATGGTACAAGTACGTGGGAGGCAAGACTTTGCACTTGATCAGTCCTTCATATTGGTGAATGTTGTCCACGTCGATGTGTTCCGTCAGCAATTGCGGGTGCTCTGCGGGAAAGTGACAATATTTGAACACGTACAGATACAGCAAACACACGTCCAAGTATCTGATTTCTTCTCCTTTCTCCTCGTCGGCTTGGTACAGCAAACAGGTGGCATTCGTCCGTCCTCCATACAAATTGTCCCGCGGGTTGAGAGGGTCCACCAGCTTGCAACTTTCAACGATGCTCTTAAACTCGGGATCAGTTTTCAGACGGTGATCGTACTCATGTTCTCACATTTCTACCACTTGGTATCCTTACTCTTCTAACTTCAAGCGAAGCTGACAAGTGGCCTGGTACAAGTGTTCCATGGTCCGTTGTAAAAACTGGTTTGTCGTGTTACGTTGAGGGTAGCAGATGGGACAAACCGTGAAATAAACATCCGTTAAACTCGTACACAATCTTGTTTTTTTTTTTAAGTCCCAGAAATCCACCGAATACCTTCTGATGGTTTTTTTGCCTCCTTCGTTGCGGGCGTGTTGGATCCATTTGTCTTCCTTGTCGCATAAGTAATGTAGCCAGCGTAGGGCTTTGACCGAGTATTGACGTTTGACAAAGTTCGTCGTTTGAGGACTGATGGCAGCTAGGGTGTTTTCGGGCATGAATCGTTGACGGTACACTAAGAAACACGCTTTGGCAATGGTGCAGGCTTCTTTAAAAGGGTCGATCCCTCCGTGTTCCATGAACAGTTCTCGAAATTTTCCAGAGCAACGCCGTAAAATGTCCACGTCGGAACGACAATATTTTAACATTTCATCCTGAAAGTCGAAAGGGTTCGAGGCGTGAATATGGTACAATGCGTGGAAAGCTTCTCGTTGTTCGGTACGCATGTTATCGGGGTCGTAGTAGTGAGTCTCAGGCAAATGGGGCAGAACGGCGTGTTGATTGGCTTCGGTATTGAAAAAGAGAGGAAAATAGCCTTTGGTCATTTTTGTCATTCCAAACGTTTTAGGCATGCGACTCAAAGGCTCGGCCAAGTAACTCATCGAATCTTTAAACTGCACTTGTCCCACTTGCATGGAAATGATGTTGGCTCCGTTCAAAGTCACTTTAGGACGTTCGGTACTTTGTTCCGTATAGTATCTCAAAAGAGACTGTCCATCGTATCCCGAGAAATTGTGAGCCATCACCGTGGCATAGCGATGACAATCTCCGTTACGTTCGATGTCATCTTGGCTCCACGTCTCGTCGATATGGTCTAAGATCCATTGGGCGAAATAGGCTAGCGTGTTCGGTCCCCGAAAGATTTTTTCACGTCCTCCAGGAATCTTGCTATAGTGAGGGCAGTGAGTAAAGATAGGCTCTTGGATGCACTTCTCACACGCTCGGTGAGCCACGCAGAAATTAGGAATGTGAATGCCAGTCTCTTGCATGCATTCGAAATCGAAAAAGATGAAATTACCTTTCTTCTGGTCATCTTCTTCTTCTTCATGTTTGAATTGGTATTTTTGAATGTAGCATTGGTGTTCCAAGTCAACGATTTGGTGACAAATGTGACATCGCTTCTTTCCTGAACAAACGTGCGCCTTGGTATTATTGGTACGTATGCCTTGTCCACAAGTAGGGCACAATCTCAGGAGCTGACAAGCACATTTCTGCTGTAAGCCTTGCGTCTTTAGATGTTGTTGGTAACAGGCAGGGCTGACGAACGTGCGCTGACTAGCTGGGCAATGCACTTGTTCTTGTCCTTCGTCCAGACAGGGCTTAGAGGCTAAACATCCCTCAAATTTCGATCCACAATGCTTGTGTTGCTCTCGATTGTTATAGCCATAGTCACATTTCTCACAGTAATAACCGTATCCCAGGAATGAAGTGATACTGGTAATGGCATCGAAATGTTCATCGTGATGATAGACATGAATGTATTTTCCGTCTTTGAAATTTTTGCCTCTAAACAACATAGGTCCGCGCACTTCTTGAGGGTGCACTTTCAAAGTGTAGAGTGGAGTCAAGACGTCTTGCAACTTTTACATTTCAGGAATGCCACAGGGTGTGTCTTTGGAAAGGCCAGCTTGCTGTAACAGGAGTTCTGCTTCTCTTCGTTGTTTGGCTCGACTAGATTTTCGAATAGTTTGCCAGGCTCTTTTCCATTCTGTCGTGTCGTTCTTGTCGGCATACGTTCGTCCCACCACGATGGCACAGGCAAAACACATCTTATCTTGAAGATTGTTAATTTGAACGATGCTACGCTTGACGCTACGAAGTTCGTTTACTAATAACACCCTTTTGCGATCGGTCCCTTGGGGAAGAGAAACGTGGGTCATGAACAGCGTCGCTTTTCCATCGGTGTTGCGAAACTTGTCGTTGGATTGCTGCACGTGTTGAATCTTGTCCATGACTTTGGAAGGTGTCAATTCTGCTGGGCAGCTAAAGTCGATCCAAACGGGTGACTTCAAACTGTCGTGATGAATGGAAAATCTCAAGCGATCGTCTTCTTTGGCTACACATTGTTGTTTCAGTGTGGTTAACAAAGAATCCCACACATCGGCGATGAACCCTTCTGTTTTCTCCAACGATACGTCTGACTGAAAATCTTTAAACTTCACTGTGAACGTGTAGGCCGTGGTTCTAAATTTTCTTGAGGAGCGTTTGTCGGTCTCTCGAATGTGAAAGTACTTTTCAGGGTTTACTGTTGGTTATGGACTTTGAATTGGTGTAGACTCTCTCGGCCTAGATTCTGGCTCACTCATCTCATCTTCAAAATCGCTGGCATGAATTTGAGCCAAGACTTCAGCTACTGTGCGAGGGGATAAATCACGTTTCTGCCTCTTACTTTCTTCTCCTTTCTTTACGATATGATGCTATCGTTTCATCTTGACTGCAAAAAGTCAAATGACTACATTTGAAACGCCATAGACCCCTATATAGCCATGTCAGACTCAGTGTATATAGACTCAGTGTATATACAAAGGGATGGTGCCTTCCCTCTCAGTATTCATTTCGCTCTCAAGCTGACCAGCACGATGGAGGAACCCACACAGATCGAACTTCTGATCAGAGCTTTGCGAGGCGTCATATAAAAGTTTTCTATAGACAAGCCGACAGACTACTCCCCCTCCTTTCGAGATGAACGTCAAGATACTTGCTATATCTGTCAGAAGAAAAGGGCATTGGGCTATAGAATGTGCAGATCGTCAAAAAAGCAAGACCAGTGTCAAAAGAGACAACAGCCAAGATACCTGTTATCATTGTCAAGAGAAAGGACATTGGTCTTCAGACTGACCTAAGAAACAACAGGAACAGGAGGAGGAAGAAGAAGAGGTACCCTCGGCAAAAGAAGAACCCCGTCACGTTCAGAAAGAGAAGACAGAAAAGAAAAGAAGACGAGAAAAAAGTGAGGAAGAAGAGGAGGAAAAAACTGTGAAAGTGCAGAAAGTAAAAAAACAGAGAGTGAAAGAAAAAAGAGAGAGAATAAGTCTATGAACTTTTTTAAAAAGTGTTGTGTTGTGTTGTGAATTGAATTTTAAATATTTGTACCAGAATAGACCAGAGTGAAAAAACGTAAGTGTCTCCTGGTTTTGATTTTTTAGAATAAGGGTCTACACTCACGCACTCAGAACACGTCTATTATGGGGTAAAAAAGGGATTTTGAGTTTTAATTGATTTTGGCAAAATGAATAATATCTCTTTCCGAAAGAAATGAGTGGTCCTGAAAAGGACCTTTGGGTGTTTTTATTTTCTTCTTAGAACAAAAGCAAACTCAGGAACTAGAAGCAATCAGCTTTAATTGCCTTAAGCCTTTGCCACGGCCAAGGCCTACTTCTGGACTTGCTCCCGTCGATGATTTAGCAGAAATCACTAGGGGTGGTATCTCCGGTGTAGTAACAGGGTTGTTCTGCCTCTTTCTGCTGTTGTAAAAATTTCTCCAATTCTTCTTCCTGTCTCTGTTTAAAATCCTCGAAGTGTGGTAAAGAAGGAGAAGGTGGCGACCGGATCAAATTCTTTCGAAGAAGAGAGAAAATCCGCTAAATCCCAATTGAAATCAACCTCTTCTGGTAGTAGTCCTGTGTTGACTTTGGTAGCCACTGCTATGCCATCGCTTCTCGTCTCCAAAGCCGGTGCACCCCAATTCATCGTCTTCTTAGTTTCAGTCATGTTTCACAAAACAATGTCTCATCGATTCACTGCGCACAGACGCTAGCGCACCTTTATAGGGAATGTGACGTCACAGGTAGCTCTCTTCGGATTGGAAGACAGACTCCGCGAAGTGACTGAATTTTGTAACGCGTGTTGGGATTGGTGAACAATCTCAATCTGTTTCGATCCGCTCTTCCACAAAAATAAACGCGGTTCACTTCATTCCCTTCACCTGTTCTCGTCAAAAAGATGTGGACCAACGTTGAATCCTCTACTTTCGTATTGTCGTTGTTTTTCCGTACAGACTTACCCACGTATGTTAAATCATCACGGACCATCATCCAGATTACAGATAGGACTGTCTGGAAAAGAAGGACCTATGTGGAAAGACAAGGTTGTCTGAAGCGGACTCTCATCTACGGACCAGAGGTTAGACAAAGTTTGAGGAAGAGAAGAAGACCTATTCGATGCCCTCTATGTTAACGGAATGGTGTTAGCATAACAAACAACTACCCTTTTCAGGGCCACTCCATATGCCTCGAAAAGATTTATTCTTTTTTGCGTAAAAAATTGTTATTCGATTGTATAATTTATGTTTAACTCCCAAAAACATTATTCTCTTACCTAAAATTTTTTTTAGTCGGTTGTATAATTTGGGTAGAATAGATTGATGTTCATCAATCCATGGAAACGAACGCGAATGCATAAAACTTACTATGCTATCCACTGACACGAACGCGAATGCATAAAACTTTATATAGAAATGAAACAGGAAGCATGACGTCACGGTACTTGCTACATTGTTGCAAGTGTCCAGTACCGTGACGTCATCCTACCTGTTCCATTCCTATTGTTCCTAAACAAAATTCCCATTGTCCCCATAGTGTCCCAGGGTGATATTTTGTCCCCATAAATCGTGTCCCCATAGTACAAAATATGGTCCCGTAATGCTGATTCCCATTGTCCCTATGGTATCCCACTATACTACTATGATACTACACCCCATTTGTATGTGTGACTGTGTGCTTACTTTAAAAGATATCTCTATTTTCCCTCCTCATTTCCTTTTCAAGTTTGTTTCTAAGTCTATGTGTGTGTGTGTGTGTGTGTGTGTGTGTGTGTGTGTGTGTGTGTGTGTGTGAATGTTTAGTATTCAAGAATGTACATTAATCAATATAGTTAACACCCCATATTCCACTCCTTAGTTTATTCGTAGGTGTGAATCATCGATTATAAGTGGTTTTCGTATTACATAACCCAATTATAAGTGGTTTTCGTATTACATAACCCGATTATAAGTGGTTTTCGTATTACATAACCCAATCTCACCCTATGATTCATTTTACTGACACTGTTTTGTTTTTCTTTTGTTACCGTAAGGTACAAGTACATTTAATGCGTACCACACCCGTCTCATGCGTATACAAACATTAGTCAGTTTCCAGATGAATTACTTACAATGCAAAGTTTTGAACACTGGTTATGCATCTTCGCATATCATCATTGATTTTTCACTTCTTAATAACTACGCATCGTTACTTCGTACTTTCTCATCTTCGGAAAGTAACTTCGCATCTTAGCATTTGACATGATCTCATCTTTAAATCGTAACTGTATATTTCTCGCCATCGCAACTTCTCAATTCGCCTCTTCGACTCTATTCGATGCAACTGTGAAGCGAAGTTGTCACGACAGCCAAATAGTAAAAAATACATAGGCGACTGCCACTTGATATCACATACAAATCAACATAACTTCAATATTGTTAAATCCTTTTTCAAGACATTTTGAGCACATACTAAAACAATAATTTTACTTCAGGTAGGCTGTTTATCAATACATAATACTCTGATTTTATATGATATGTTATGCTATTGGATATTTCTGCTCTGGCGATTGGTCGGTTAAGTGTAATGTACATGGTAATAAATGAACTAATCTGATAAGAAGAAAACAATCGAAGTTTTATCAACTGCATTTGCTTAAATTTTGAGATTGAATAATAATAGAAGTCCCTTATTCTCTCTCTCTCTCTCTCTCTCTCTCTCTCTCCATATGATATATGAGTCAATGTTTTTTTTCGGTTAGATAAGACGTGTTAATGTCACGTACCATGTGCAACTTCAACACACAAGAAGTCCCAACTCTATTTTACTTAGTCTGTTTATCCTTTACTTGATGCTTCGTATATACATAGCGAAGTATGACATTTGTTTTTCCATAAGGGGTAAATGAACTAACTATGTTCGATATATGAAATGCTTATCAGTGTTAGTTTTTGTAAATATTATTTTATTTATTTGTTTTTACTGTTTGCTCAGTCATTTGCTGCCAAGTCTGTGAACAATGTAATTTATGTATACTAAAATTGTGGTAGAGGGTCAAACACGCAGTTCAACTAATGGGATTAGACACGTACTTTGCATTTGCGTGGTAGTGAAATATATAAAAGTTTGTATTGTGAGACCTTGCTATGCATTCAATGTCACTTTCTATTTATTACCTTCTTCCTAATCTTGTTGATATAAGTCAGAATGAAAAGTAAAGGCAGAAAAAAATAACTCAATAATTTTATTTTCCGCGCAAACTGTTTATATTGAGGTGCATTGAGGAAATTTATTTTACATAACATACACTGACTTTGCTTTTAAAATTAAAATAGAGAAAAACTTCCTGGTAGAGTTATAACGCATGAAAATTGTATCTAGATGACATGAGAGATCATGATTAGCTTTCTTGAAGAGTACATTAGATCAAATTAAATGCATGCCTGTTGCATCAATACATACATACATTTCATCATCCAGTGCCTTTTATTCATATATCATTACCTGTAATAACCTCTGAGCACACATCTAGTACTTACCCATATTTTGAGTTCCTCTTTTTTATGTTTGACTGTGTGATTGCATGAAGATAATGGCTGATATGAAAATATTATACTACACCTACTTGTATGCTGTATATTTGCATGAGAAAAATATTATACTACATCCATTTGTATGTGTGACAGTCTTTGTATGAACAAGTGACTGGTATGAAAAATGGTACACTACATCCCATTGTATATGTGCTTGTCTTTATATGAAACAAATGGCTCGCATGAAACAATATTATACTACACCCCATTTGTATGCGTCACTGCATGGTTTGGAAAAGAAACATATCCCTTCCTCTTTGCTTTTTTAAGTTTGGTGTTAATCGTGTGTGTGTGTGTGTGTGTGTGTGTGTGTGTGAAAATTAAGTGCTCAAGAATGCATATTAATCAGTATACCTTACTCCCCATATTCAACTGCTTAGTTTATTTGTAGGTGTTAATCATTGATTATAAGTACACGTGCGTTTCATGAATATATTTCATACCTAATCGCAGTCTTCGATTAATTAGATTGACCCAATGTTTGTTTTCCTTTGTTGCCATAAGGTACAACCACTACAGGTGAAATTGGAAATACATTTAGTGCATGCCATACCCGTCTCGTGTGTGTACAAACATGAGACATTTTCCAGACGAAGAACCTATGATACAAAGTTTTGAATATTGTGACATTGTATCTTCTCATCGCATCTTCGATTCTTCACTTCTTAATAACTACTCATCGTAACTTCGCATTTTCTCATCTTCGTATCGCAACGTCGCATCTTAAAATGTTCGCAGTATATCATCTTTGAATCATAACTGTACATTTTGCGACATCGTAACCTTGCAAATTCGCGTCGTCGACTCTTTGCGGTGAAACTATGAAACGAAGTTGTCACTACCACTATATGTCACATACAAATCATCATAACTTCAATACTGTTGAACCCTTTTTCAAGACATTTTCACTATATACTAAAACAATAATATGAATTCACGTGGCTTATTTGTCAATACATAATACTCTGATTTTAGGTGATATGTTATGCTAATGATTAGAATTGGATATTTCCTCCCTGGCGATAGGTCGGTTTCGTGCAATGTACATGGTAATGAATGAACCAATCAGATAAGAAAAGAAAAACAAAAAAACAAAAAGAAACAGTTGAAGTTATATCAACTGCATTTGCTTCACTGTTGAGATTAAACGATAATAGAAATCACTTATTCTCTCTCTCTCTCTCTCTCTCTCTCTCTCTCTCTCTATATATATATATATGATATATGAGTCAATGTTAGTTTTTTTTCAGTTAGATAAAACGTTATAATGTCACGTACCATGTGCAATCTCAACTCACAAGAAGTGCCAACTCTATTTTGCTAAGTTTGTTTATCCGTTACTTGATGCTTCGTATATTCATGGCGAAGTATGACATTTGTTTTTCCTCAAAAGGGTAAAAATAAAATAAATATGCTAGATACATGAAATGCTTACCGGTGTTAGTTTTTGTAAATATAATTTTATTTATTTGTTTTTACTGTTTGCTCAGTCATTTGCTGCTAAGTCTATGATCAATATAATTTATATATATTAAAACTGTGGTAGAGTAGATTAGACACGTACTTTGCAATTGCGTAGTAACGAAATATATAAAAGTTTGTATTGTGAGACCTTGCTATGCATTAAATGTCACTTTCTATTTATTTCCTTCTTCCTAACCTTGTCGATATATGTCAGAATGAAAAGTAAAGACGGAAAAAAAACTCAATAATTTTATTTTCCGTGCAAACTGTTTATATTGAGGTGCATTGAGGAAATTTATTTTACATAACATACACTGACTTTGCTTTTAAAATTAAAATAAAGAGAAACTTCCTGGTAGAGTTATAACGCATGAAAATTGTATCTAGATGACATGAGAGATCATGATTAGCTTTCTTGAAGAGAACATTTGATCATTTGAAATACTTACCTGTTTCATCAATTCATACCGTTGCAGCATCCAGTGTCTTTTGTTCTTGTATCATTACCTGTACTAAACACATCTAGTACTTACCCATATTTTGAGTTCCTCTTTTGTATGTGTGACTGTGTGCTTGCATGAAGGTAATTGCCGATATGAAAATATCATACTACACCCATTTGTATGCGTGACTGTGTGCTTGCATGAAAATCTATTATACATTCCAAATGAATGCGCGACTGTGTGCTTGCATGAAAAAATATTATACTACATCCATTTGTATGTGTGACTGTCTTTGTATGAAAAAGTGACTGGTATGAAAAATAGTACACCACATCTCATTGTATATGTATTTGCCTTTGTATGAAACAAATAACTGGCATGAAATAATTTTATACTACCCCCCATTTGTATGCGTGACTGCGTGCTTGAAAAATACATTTCCTAATTGTCCCTTCCTCTTTGCCTTTTTTGAGTTTGGTTTTAATTGTGTGTGTGTGTGTGTGTGTGTGTGTGTGTGTGTGTGAATATTTAGTGTTCAAGTGATAAATTTATATAGGGTCCCATAGTGACAGACATGTTTTTAAATTTCTATAACGTTCGTACGTTCGAACCCAATGTTAAGTATCCAAAGGTCCCATAGTGACATCAGAAATGTTATAATCCACATGTTCATTACCGTCCCATGTAACCTGTCACGATATAGCTCAAACGTCGTGAAGACATTCATTTATTTACTGTTAAATGTACATTATAAAAAAATTGTACATTTCAGACACAGTGTAGATCATCAATCGATGGACTCATGATTAAACCCGTCCAACGCTTTCCACAGTTCATTTTGATTTTAAAGGTATCGTATGTTATCAGTAATTGGACATTTTGTCCACAACATTTACGTGAAGGCATATTTCAAATAGGAAATCGTTTGTTTCATCAATTTTTAAAATGCATTCATACCATTTTTATTGCACATTCTTCATATTTTTTAAGAAGTATTTTTCGTAAATCATCATGTCCTGATTTAAATACGAGTTCATCATGAATAAAGGATGTTATAAATATCTTGTTTCTTTCAGTTCTTATTTCTTTTTATTGTCGTAGTTTGTTTGATAGCCTGCTTACCTGCTTTCTTTGTCGAGTAACCCAATCATCAAATATATGATATTGCTTGCTTATTATTCCTTTCCACTTATTGTTGCAGGACGTCTTAAAGTACACTCCTGACGATGAAGTTGAGAAAAGGCAGTTACAAGATTGCTTGGCACTGTTAGAGCACTTTGGGCACCAGCTGAATGAACGAAAGCGCAGGAGCGAGCAAACGCTAGAGGCACAGCGTATTTATTCTAAATCTACTAAATTGAAATTCCGCCCTAGTGCAGAGAGAGGGAGCCACTGGTTGATTAGGCAAGATGACGTTGGACAGTTATATAATGTGAGTAGAAGACATCATCGTCCTTCTTTCTCATTTCCGGTAAAATCTGGGTCGATGGAGCTTATGTGATAGTCTGTTCAGCATCTTGAATAAAGAGCTATTACTACTACTCGTGACAGTGGCGTAGCTAGGGTATTTGGACCCCTATAAGGGTCCCTATGCAAAGCTTACCGATGGACCCTTGCCTAATCTGTAATTTAAAAAAATAATTCATGGGCCTCTATGCTTTGCATATTTCAAGCTGTATGGTAGATACACGCCTGACGCGTGACCGGTTGACTATGTTGACAATGGATTGTCACAAAACATTCCTTCGTGTAATTTAGTCGTAAATGATATGAGTTATAACCATAGCTGTGCCATAGTGTCTCTCTCCCCTCCACTTCCTCCTCTTTAATTCATCGCTACTCTTCCTTTGTTACACCCGTAGGAATATTATACTTATGGACCCATTTGTTACACCCGTATGAATATTATACTTATGGACCCATTTATTACACCCGTATTAATATTATACTTATGGACCCATTTGTTACACCCGTATGAATATTATACTTATGGACCCATTTAAAGTACTATTCAGGACTGCATTTCGTTTCTAATTTGAACTACACACATATGGGGACAAAATTATTCATATTAACTGGAAAAGAAACATACGTAATACAGTTTACAAGGATACGTATTTCTCAGCAGGTATTCCTCATATTTTGACCCAGAATAGTGTAATGTTATGAGTTTGCCCATTATGACCATTGTGCTGGTGATCTTAAGATCAGTTCCAATGTTATGGCGGTAATATGAATCGAAGACATATGAAGGATAAATGGTGAAAGTTTCCGATTCATAACTAGTTCCATTACAGACGTTTCATAGGTGAAACTATGTAGTAAATGTAAAAATGTATGTAAAATGTTCTTTACCGTAGCACTAAACAGTTTTCGGTCGCGGCCGGGGTCGAGCATGTAAACTATCACATTTCAAGAAAGATGATCCGTCTATGATCACCCCCCCCCCCACAGCTCCAGGCACAACACCACCCATTCAAGCAGTGTGTGAAAATACCTCTGTTATTGCATATTCAGATTTATGAAGAACGAATCCGAGATAATTAATATGTAAGGTTGTGTCAGATGTCCGAGACAATTAATATGTAAGGAAGTGTCAGTTATCCGAAATAATATGTAAGGAAGTTTCCGGATATATTTAAATAAGAAATAAGTGGCAATTACACCCCGTATATCTTTTAAAAGGACCCACTTTAAAGTAAAAACGTTTCGTATGGTTAGTTTTGTTTTAACCAAGTTTTTTCAAACAATTCGAGGCATACTGAGCGCATATTATGGTCATTGCACTTGGAAGCAAGTAGTTATAAGACTGGTATAGATCCATCTCCAAACAAAAGACCTTGCATTGCCAAATTGACATATTATGGACACATTAAAGAAGACCTTGCATTGCCAAACTGACATATTATGGACACATTATAGAAGACCTTGCATTGCCAAATTGACATATTATGGACACATTATAGAAGACCTTGCATTGCCAAATTGACATATTATGGACACATTATAGAACACCTTGCATTGTCAAACTGACATATTATGGACACATTATAGAAGCTGCCCATATTACGAGTAGGTGAATCAAGATGACTCTAATATATCTGCCAGACCGAGATGTCTTTTAGTAACAAATATTATAATATATAAACTCATATCATGGTATACATTCAAGAACTGTAGGTACAGAAAAGTTATTTATGAAGTTATAAAACGTTGGTACAATACTTATATGTTTGTTTTGTGGATGTAAACGGCTGCTTCTCCTGATAAGGAGCTTTATACTGTTTTAATTTGTTTTTATTTGCGCCCCCGTGATAAATTTTGTTTTCACTTTTATATATATATATATAT
This sequence comes from Megalonaias nervosa, assembly GCA_016617855.1. Classification (NCBI taxonomy): domain Eukaryota; kingdom Metazoa; phylum Mollusca; class Bivalvia; order Unionida; family Unionidae; genus Megalonaias; species Megalonaias nervosa. The sequence goes on along the minus strand of JAECUM010014798.1, from coordinate 11,955 downwards.
ATATATATATATATATATATATATATATATATATATATATATATATATATATATATATATATATATATATATATATATATTGCAAATTAAAATAGTTTCCTACAGTGAGTGCCGGATTAAACCCTGTGGAGGCCCCTAGGCAGTCGAAGTCTCGGGGACCCCCTCGCAAATTATCTCCTAATACGTCAAGATCAAATCAATTCAATATATTATATTGATCCGTTGTCGGGGGGCCCCTAGGCCGGTGCCTACTCTGCCTATTTGGTAATCCGGCACTGCCTACAGTTGCTTACATGAGAAGGATATGCAATGAGATGTGCATATATTCGTATTTAAAAAATACCGGGAATTTTTGGTCACACACTCATCCCCCCCCTCTCTCTCTCTCTCTCTCTCTCTCTCTCTCTCTCTCCGTACATAAAAACAGGTCAGACATCATAATTCAAAATTAAATGTCACAAGTACCTTTCTGGAAACCAGGAAGATGTCTCATGAAAGTTAGAGTCAAAATTGAGTTGTTATTCCGTTAAATTTACAGTCTATATGATTTTCGTTAATATTACATAGTGCGATTTGAATGAAATATAGGGCCTGCACCAGTCGATTAAAATCAAAGTCTTCTACAGAATTATGGTCTGAAGGTATCGATAGAAGTTCATCTTCTGTTGACCTCTGTAGTTCCTAGTACACTTAATTTTAGTAGCCTGTAAGATAAAGCATTGCATTTCGTATCGCTTATTAGATACGCTAGGAATGACGTTTTCACTTTTAGAAATATGGAAAACTGAAGAAATTTGGTTGGTGAATAAAAGCTCAACAGAACATTGCCTCGTATAATTGTCCGTTGGATCTATATATTATTGGTAGATTTATTTTACTTAGCTTGATGAATGCACATTCAAGAAATACATGCTTTGAATTTTTAAATTATAATTTATTTTTAAGATATGGAAGGTGCTTGAAAATTATAAAAAAGGTAACATGGCTTCATCGAATGCAATAGACTAGAAACCACCTTCCGTACCTTTGTAACTTATGGAGATATTGCAGCGCATGTTTGTTATCGTACGACACTTTGTTTCTGCACATTTGAACTTTGGGTAATGGATCATACCGTAAGAACGTCCAGAGTTTACAAGTTTCCCTTTTTTCGTTTTCGCTTCTTCTTACTTTCCAACTTTTTTCGTCATGCAATATTTTTCTTAATTAACATATTTTTAGTCGTTACTCTTGTTTTATTTTCCTTTTTTAGACTGAGTTATTTTTATTTTACTTTTTACAGGAAACAAATGGCAACCAAGAAACAAAGGAGCGACGGTTATTGCTGATGAATGCGTGTCTTGTGTCCGCATACGTGCCATTGAGGTGTGGTAGTATTTCAGCAGAAAATTAAAGCATGTTCAAACAACATATAATTATTGCTTGCTTTTATCAAGATATGGATTGTGAGATAACGTTTGACAATATTGCATGCATGAAAATTCCCTCATAGCATCTAGCTTTACAAAAAGTGTAATAGCGAATAAACAACTAACTGGATGGTCCCAGCCACTTGGGCGACTAAATGCTTACCCCATATTCTTAATTTATAATCATGCATATTTTGACAATTATAGCGGGATGAAATCAGATGGACAGCTTTTGCTTGAAGTTTCAGAAGTAACACTTATTACAGTTAAAACGTTAGTCAGATTTCTCCTGAAATGTAAAGTAAATTTAACCAGATAATAAATTAATGTGTTCAATTGTAAAGAGTTCTAAACGATGATTTATTGCTTTCACGAAAAACTGCATATCAGCATACGTTAAGCAATTCAGCGGAAATAGTTACGTACTACGGATATCATTATAGTTATTCTGATATCATGACAGGGAAGGAAAGGACTATGCGTTTAAATGGTCTGTGGATTTGCAGCATCTGGATTTGAAGGGGCAATCGATGGCCCCCGGACTGGATTTGAAGGAGCAATCGATGGCCCCCGGACTGACCGTGAAGAGTAAACGTGGTATGTAGTACTGGTAGAGATAGTTCCAATCCACGGAACATGAACATATTCACTTTTTGCTTGCTTTCATATCTATTCCTTCGTATTTCAAAAGCTTTCCAATCTCTAGATTTGCTTCTAATTAAATACTATATTTCAAAATTTGGGCTACTTGTTAAAGACCTATCACCTTATAAATTAGTGCGCATATACCCTGTTTCTAGTTTTATTAATTGTAGTTTCTATTGGAATGACATTGTGGTGTAAATCTGGTTGCAGAGGATAACACGGCCAACCTGGCAGAGTTAAATATAATGAAGAGTGACAGTAGCACGTTAGCACAGATGATCGATCTTGCAAAGACGCTGTACAGATCCTATCCTGTAAGTTTCCATACTTTTGTATACAGATAACATTTTATAACCTCTCTGAACTTGATCGGTGTAGCGCATTTTGCTGCAAATACTTTAAGAATACTAAAATGAAAGAAAGCATCCCGTATATATGAGTGCTTGAACATAATACTGCCACGTTTAATGATTTGCTAATCCATGAAAGTCACATCTTCATAAGTCACGAATGAAAATCCCCTAAGCTCCTTTTCACTCATGGCTGTATGCAACAACATTTCCTTGTTTCTCATGAATATTCATAAATAAAAAATAGGTGAACGATAAGGGACTGTGTTTGGAACGGGAACACTTATCAGAATGAAATAATATCGCAGGCTGCCACAGGTGGGAAAGGAATGCAATGGAATATGGACCGTGTCTTGCGATAGAAATTACGACTTCAACTGCAGATATAAAATTTTCACTTGTACAATTCCTATTAATTGCTTTATTACAGTCAGATGCATACGATTAATTTGTGTTTACACAGGGACATCTATTCACAAAAAAGAATGTTAGACGTCCAGCTACTAAGTTCAGAACATTACGTGAAAATTTAGCGCAACTGTGTGAGTAGTATAGTGGGTTACCGTGGCGTCAATGGGAATTAGCATTACAGACCCCCCCTGGGCCAGTATAGCGTCAAAAAAGTAGGTCAACACCCTGGGCCAGTATAGCGTCAAGAAAGTAGGTCAACACCCTGGGCCTGTATAGCGTCAATGGAAATTTGTGTAGAGCGGTGACTAGGAGACTGGGGGTTTGTAGAGCGATAAGCGACAGGGGGCATGTTTCTTTTTTTTAGTAGAGGAAGGGTTTTATATATATATATATATATTCGTTTAGGGGGAGACCAAATGAAAATTAAGATCTTTTCGAGGTATTGGAAGTGGCCCTGAAAAGGGCCGTTGTTTGTTATGTGATGTTAACACTATTCTGTTAACATACAGGACATCGCATAGGTCTTCTTATCTTCCTCAAATTTCTCAAAGTTTGTCTTAAGCTGTGTCTCACCTCTGGTCCGTAGATGAGAGTCCGCTTAAGACAGCCTTGTCTTTCCACATAACATCTTCTTTTCCAAAGAGTGGCACCGGTGATCCGGATGACAGTCCATTTTGTTTTCACATACATGGGTAAGTCTGTACGGAACAGCATTGAGGATACCAAAGTAGAGGATTCTACGTCGATCAACATCTTCTCTGTGACGAGAACAGGTGAAGGGAATGAAGTGAACCGCGTTTATTTATAGTGGAAGACCGGATCGAAACGGATTGAAAGGGTTCACCAATCCTAACACGCGTTACAAAATTCAGTCACTTCGCGGAGTCTGTCTTCCAATCCGAAGAGAGCTACCTGTGACGTCACATTTCTTATATAGGCACACTAGCGTCTGTGCGCAGTGAATCGATGCGGTAGTGTTTTGTGAAACATGACGGAACCTAAGAAGACAATGAATTGGGGTGCACCGGCTGTGGAGACGAGAAGTAATGGTACAGCAGCAGCTACCAAAGTGAACACAGTGCTACTTCCCGAAGAGGTTGATTTCAACTGGGATTTAGTAGATTTTTTATCTTCTTCCCAAGAATTTGTTCCGGTACCAGTACCTTCGCCACTTTCTCCTTCATTACCACGTGTCGACGATTTTAAACAAAGACAGAGAGAAGAATTGGAGAAATTTTTACAGCAGCAGAAAGAAGCAGAGCAAGTATTTCTTCTTGAACAGAAACAGCGAGAAGAAGAAGAAGAGGCAAGAAGGAAACAACAGGAAGAAGAAGAAGCAGTAGAGAAGAAACAAAGTCTAGGAGAGAAGGAGAACATCGAAAGTCAAACGGTCACGGTACTCTTGGACATTTTGGCCGAGTTAAGAAGTCTGAAACAAATGTATCAGACTCCTTTATTACGACCCAAGAGAAAAAGACCTTCCCGAGCCAAACAACCTAACCCTGTGACTACACCACAGATACCACCCCTAGTGATATCTACTAAATCATTGACAGGAGCAAGTCCACAAGTAGGCCTTGGCCGTGGCAAAGGCTTAAGACAGTTAAAGCGAATTGATTCTCGTTCCTGAGTTTGTTCTAAGGGAAAAACAAACACTCAACAGTCCTTTTCAGGGCTACCCAATACTCTCGAAAAGAGTGACTATTCATTTTGCCAAAATCAATTAAAACTCAAAATCCCTTCTTTAACCCTATGATGTACGTGTTGTGAGTGTATGAGTGTAGGTCCTTATTATTTCTAAATAATGAAAACCAAGAGACACTTACGTTTTTTTCAGTTTGGTCTATTCTGTTACAAATTTTTTACAATTCAATATCACAACATAACACAACACAACACTTTTAAAAAGTTCATAGATTTCTTCTTTGTCTTTTTTTCTTTCACTCTCTGTTTTTTCAATTTCTTCACTTTTACACTTTTTTCCTCTTCTTCGTCTTCTTCTTCCTCACATTTTTCTCGTCTTCTTTTCTTTTCTGTCTTCTCCTTCTGAACGTGTCTGGGTTCTTCTTTTGTCAAGGCTACCTCTGTTTCTTCTTCCTCCTTCTCCTGCTCCTGTTGTTTCTTAGGGCACTCTGAAGACCAATGTCCTTTCTCTTGACAATGATAACAGGTATCTTGACTTTTGTTTCTTTTGACACTGGCCTTGCTTCTTTGACGGTCTGGACATTCTGTAGCCCAATGCCCTTTCTTTTGACAGATATAGCAAGTATCTTGACTTTTATCTCGAAAGGAAGGAGAGTAGTCCGTTGGCTTGTCTGAAGAAAACTTTCTTATCACACCTCGCAATGCTCTAATCAGAAGTTCTATCTGTGTGGGTTCTTCCATTGTGCTGGTCGGCTTGAGAGCGAAATGAATACTGAGAGGGGAGTCACTAGCCCTTTATATATGCCCTGGTCTGACATAGATATATAGGGTTCATGGTGTTTCACAGGTAGTCATTTGACTTTTTGCCGTCAAGATGAAACGATCGCATCATTTCGAAAAGAAAGAAGAAGAAGAAAGTAAGAGGCAGAAACGTGATTTATCGCCTCGCACAGTAGCTGAAGTCTTGGCACAAATTCATGCCAGCGATTTTGAAGATGAGATGAGTGAACCAGAATCGAAGCCTAAAGAGTCTACACCAAATCAAAGTCCATTACCACCCGTAAACCCTGAAAAGTACTACCATATTCGGGAGACGGACAAACGCTCTTCCAGAAAATTTAGAACCACAGCCTACACGTACGCAGTGAAATTTAAAGATTTCAAGTCTGACGTACCCTTGGAAAAAGCAGAAGGGTTCATCACCGATGTGTGGGATTCTTTGTTAACCACACTAAAACGGCAATGTCGAGCCAAAGAAGACGATCGCTTGAGACTTTCTATTCATCACGACAATTTGAAGTCTCCCGTTTGGATCGAGTTTAGCAGTCCAACAGAATTGACACCTTCCAAAATCATGGACAAGATTCAACACGTACAACAATCCAACGACAAATTTCACATCACGGACGGAAAAGCGACACTGTACATGACCCACGTGTCTCTTCCCCAAGGGACAGGTAAAAAAAGTTGATGTTGGTAGACAACTTGCGTAACCTCAAGCGTAGTCTCGTCCAAATTAACAATCCAAAAGACAAGATGTGTTTAGCCCGTGCCATCGTGGTGGGACAAACGTATGCCAACAAGAACGATACGGTAGAATGGAAAAGAGCCTGGAAAACTATTCAACAATCGGACCGAGCCAAACAACGAAAAGAAGCAGAACTCCTGTTACAGCAAGCGGGGTTAGCTAAAGACACACCCTGTGGCATTCCTGAAATGCAAAAGTTGCAAGACGTCTTGGCTCCACGTTACACCTTGAAAGTTCACCCTCAAGAAGTGCGCGGACCTCTGTTGTTTCGAGGTCAAGATTTTAAAGACGGAAAATACATTCACGTCTATCATCACGATGAACATTTTGATGCCATTACCAGTATCACTGCATTCCTGTCATACACTTATTACTGTGAGAAATGTGACTATGGCTATAACAATCGAGAGCAACACAAGCATTGTGGATCGAAATGCTCAGGATGTTTAGCTTCTACACCCTGTCTGGACGAAGGACAAGAACGAGTGCATTGCTCTGTTTGTCAGCGCACGTTTGTCAGTCCTGCCTGTTACCAACAACACCTAAAGACGCAAGGTTCACAGCAGAAATGTGCTTGTCAGCTCTTGAGATTGTGCCCTACTTGTGGACAAGGCATACGTACCAACAATGCCAAGGCGCACGTCTGTTCAGAAAAGAAGCGATGTCACATTTGTCGCCAAACCGTGGACTTGGAACACCAATGCTACATTCAAAAATACCATTCCAAACATGAAGAAGAAGAAGAGAATGACCAGAAGAAGAAAGGGAATTTCATCTCTTTCGATTTCGAATGCATGCAAGAGACTGGCATTCACATTCCTAATTTCTGCGTGGCTCACCGAGCGTGCGAGAAGTGCATCCAAGAGCCTATCTTGACTCATTGCCCTTACTGCAGCAAGATTCCTGGAAAAAGAAAAAAAATCTTTCGGGGATCGAACACACTGGCCGATTTTGCCCAATGGATCTTAAACCCCATCGACGAGACGTGGAGCCAAGAAGATATCGAACGTTACGGAGATTGTCATCGCCATGCCACGGTGATGGCTCACAATTTCTCGGGATACGATGGACAATTTCTGTTGAGATACTATACGGAACAAAGCACCGAACGTCCGAAAGTCACTTTGAACGGAGTCAAAATCATTTCCATGCAAGTGGGACAAGTACAGTTTAAAGATTCAATGAGTTACTTGGCTATGCCTTTGAGCCGCATGCCTAAAACGTTTGGCATGACAGAAATGGCCAAAGGCTATTTTCCACACTTTTCAATACCGAAGCCAATCAACACGCCGTTCTACCCCATTTGCCTGAGGCTCACTACTACGACCCCGACAACATGCGTACCGAACAACGAGAAGCTTTCTACGCATGGTACCAGATTCACGCTTCGGACCCTTTTGACTTTCAAGAAGAAATGTTAAAAGATTGTCGTTCCGACGTAGACATTTTACGTCGCTGCTGTGGAAAATTTCGAGAACTGTTCATGGAACACGGAGGGATCGATCCTTTGAAAGAAGCTTGCACTATCGCCAAAGCGTGTTCCTTAGTGTATCGTCAACGATTCATGCCCGAAAACACCCTAGCTGTCATCAGTCCTCAAACGACCAATTTTGTCAAACGTCAATACTCAGTCAAAGCCCTACGCTGGTTACATTACTTGTGCGACAAGGAAGACAAATGGATCCAACATGCTCGCAACGGAGGAGGCGAAAAAGCCATCGGAAGGTATTCAGTGGATGGCTGGGACTTAGAAAACCCCAAGATCGTGTACGAGTTTAACGGGTGCTTATTTCACGGATGTCCCATCTGCTACCCTCAACGTGACACTAAAAACCAGTTTTTACAACGGACCATGGAAGACTTGTACCAGGCCACTTGTCAGCGACGCTTGAAGTTAGAAGAGCAAGGATACCAAGTAGCGGAAATGTGGGAACACGAGTACGATCAGCGATTGAAAACCGATCCCGAGTTTAAGCGTATCGTGGAAAGTTACAAGCTGGTGGACCCTCTGAACCCGCGGGACAGTTTGTACGGAGGACGGACGAATGCCACCTGTTTGCTGTACCAAGTCGACGAGGAGAAAGGAGAAGAAATCAAATACTTGGACGTGTTCTCTGTATCCGTACGTGTGCAAATATTGTCACTTTCCCGCAGGGCACCCACAATTGCTGACGGAACACATTGACGTGGACAATATTCGACAATACGAAGGATTGATCAAGTGTAAAGTCTTGCCTCCCACGAACTTGTACCATCCCGTTTTACCACATCATTGCCAAGGAAAACTGATGTTTCCCTTGTGTCGTACTTGTGCTGAAACGTGCAACCAAGACCACCCTTGTCAGCACACTCAGGAAGAACGAGCCTTGACGGGAACGTGGGTCAGCGTGGAATTGTTTAAAGCTCTGGACTTGGGATACCAACTGTTAGAAGTGTACGAAATTTACCACTTTCCCAAGACAGAAAAATACCACAAGGGCGACGATTCTCAAAAAGGCATTTTTGCAGACTACGTGAATGCCTTTTTGAAACTGAAACAAGAAGCTAGCGGATATCCTTCCTGGTGTCACACTCCCGACGACCAAACAAAGTTCAAAGAGAAATACTGGAAGCAGGAAGGCATCACTTTAGACCACATCGAGAAAAACGAAGGAAGGCGATCGTTTGCCAAAGTGATGTTGAATTGTTTGTGGGGCAAAATGGCACAACGACCGTGTTTACCCAAGACGGAGTATTTGACAGAACCTTTCCGATACTTGCAGATGATTCACGACAAAACCAAATACATGAAACACGTGGACGTCGTTCGTGAGGACTTGCTCTTAATCAATTACGAAGAAGAACTGGACTTTGTAGAAGCCGACGAATTTGGAAATGTCATCATTGCGGCCTACGTGACAGCCCATGCTCGCTTAAAACTGTACGAAGCTTTAGAACTATTAGGAGATCGTGTGCTGTATTTTGACACGGACAGTTGCATCTACATTGATCGCCTGGGTCAACCTCACCCTGTCATCGAAGGAGACCGTTTAGGAGCCTGGACGGACGAGCATCCCGACCACAAGATTCTCAGTTTTGCAAGTGGCGGTCCCAAAAATTACGGCTACGAATACCGGAACAATCAAGGAGATGTGCACACGGAGTGTAAAGTGAAAGGATTGACTCTTAATTATCGCACCAGTCGAGTAGTGAACTTTAGCATATTGAAAGAAGCCTTGCAGTCTGGACAGGATCGAAACTTTAAAGTGACCACCCACGAACCGCACAAGATTGTACGTTTACCCACACACCAAATCGTCAGTCGACCCTTGGAAAAAGTTTATCAAATCGTGTACCAGAAGCGAGTTCGGCTTCCCAATCACTTCACTTTACCGTACGGTCATGCCGATATTGGTCAGCATATAAAAAGGGACAACGTTCAAGGTCGATAGTTCATTGTGACTACCATTGCTAAGCGAGAAAGATGAATCCATTCACACAGCAAGTATCCAGTAAGAGTACACTCAAGTACGATGCTGTGCCTTGCGATGATAGGGATGCCGTACGCTATGACCTTAGTGATTCAGTACCACATCATCATGGGAACTTTGCTATAACTACTACTTCTACTACCATGCCTACCATGGAAAGTGATGCTGTACGTGTCAAACCTGACGGATGTGAAAGCGATGCCACTCGTTATCGCACACCTTTTCACTTTACTGGTTTTCATGGTGGATGGCCACCTCCACAGGAAACCAAGCGACTACCACCCTACGGATGTCATATAAAACTGAGCAAACTCCTAAGGATTTCACCGTACCCTCATCGAAATGAACCTGTGAAAGACGAATATTCGTTCCCTGTGCGTTTGCCAGAATACTGTGATTTTGAAAGTCGATTGCAAACCTTCCAAGGAAAATGGCCAAAATATCTAGGAGGACCTACCCCCGAAGAATTAGCCAGAGCTGGATTTATCTACTTGGGCGAAGGAGATAAAGTCAAGTGCTTCAGTTGCGGTGTCTCACTTCACCAGTGGGAGAAGAAAGATTGCGCTTACCTGGAACATGCTCGATGGTCTCCAGAGTGTCACTACCTGCCTTTAGTGGGACCTCGTCATTGAAGTGACCCTACCATGTTGTGTAAAAAGCTAGCTACGGAGTTAGGAGTCCAACGTTGGACAATCCCTAGACAAGTATTTAAACCCGATGTAAAAAATAATCTTCAAAGATTACCAAACGAATTGCAAGAGAAGATCTACAAGGACATTTGGCAGGGACTTGCCAGAGCCAAATCTCAATTAGTGACTGTAGAACATTTGTGTCGAGAAATTCATAAGAGGAAATTGACCAAAGTCAACAAACAAGTCCGATTTATCTGGATCAAGGGTGCGTTCGTTCTACTATTTCGCTTTAGACCATTTACATTTGAAGATTTTATTGACATTCTTGACCGTTTCCTGGAATGGCAGTGGTCAGAAATTACCCACTACGTTCATTACTTTCGCTCTAGGAGAAGTGTTTGACTGACAGGGTTATGGATACTTTACAAGAGAACATTCGTGCTTTGCCTGTGGAATTGAGAGAATGCATTTACTGTGAGTTCGTCAAAATACAAGAAAAAAGAAAAGAATCATTGCATCCGTTACGTCACCGATGTTGGAACCACTGGTACCTAAATGCTATAAGAGGATTGATTCTGATGAAAGTGTTCCAGTGGTCAGACATTGATCAACTACTCGTGAGCAAGAAGAATTGTGTTGTTGATAGTGATTATTTTTACTACCAGGTACACTTACTGCATCGAATTCCAGAAGAAGAGTTAGAGGGTTACCAAAATCTTGTACACAATGTAAACTTAGTTGAAGAGGAAACTTCTGAACGACGTGTGATGTGCAAGTTAGTGACTAAATATTTTGAATACGCCGACGGAATACGACCACTTCTGTGCAAAAAGTACACTTATAGCAGCCGAAAAAGAGGGTATAAAAACGTTCTACCATGCCACGACCTTTATCATTCGTGATACAACAGATTCCGTGGAAGGAAATCAATGACAGTATTCAAACGGTAGAGGATTACCAACACCTATTACGAGAACTGTCTCCATTGAATTGGGGTCGACGTGTAGTGTGTGTCTTAGTGACTTGCTTTCTGGGATTTCGTTTACCAGCTGATTCTTTGTGGACTCTTTACGAACAGTACCTATTACTCCAAAACAAAATATGAAAGTGATCCCTTTAAATGTCCACGAGAGACTCATTCTGCTCAAAGCTTTGCGCTTTCATTTGGATACTTCTCAACCTCTACGGGAAAACAAGATTCGTCAACTTTTAGGTACTGAAGATGTGTACGACGACGTGTGTGTAGCTTGTGACTTACACCCTCACTGGACAGATGTACGTGACTGGAAAAGTTGGGGGTTTGAGGCTTGGGCTAAAGAAGTGGCACACTATGCCCAAGATTTGTCATCCTAAAACATTAAAACGTACCGTGAAAAAAGTCACTTTTAAACCTGTGTTAGTGTCCATACCAGAAGAACAGTCTGTCACCGAGGAAAACCACTCTCTTCAAGACAGGACTGTCATTGACATTCCTGAAAGACCATTTCGGGAGGACCCTTGTGTGACTGAACCAAGGAATGTACAGACTCTCAGAACATTACACACTCCTCCTACGATTTCACCTCTTGATCACAAAAAATGTTGTACAGAGACTTGTTTATATTCCACTATGGTCGTTTTGTTGTGTTTTTATTCCTGTACTTAACCATATGGCTTTTATGTATTTTTGTCTTTCGTGTTGTTCACTAATAAAGATGACAATAAACGTGTCCTGAAAAAGTATAAAAACTCTTGTCTTGTTTGTCTTCGTGTCACAAGTGACATTTTATTACACTACTACTACTATGGCTACCTCTACTGTCTCTGCTCTCTCTTCCTCCACTGTCAAAGTCATTGACGAACACGTAGATCGGACTAGTTGGGAGG
>JAECUM010014797.1:0-51146 GCA_016617855.1 Megalonaias nervosa | reverse complement strand
AGGCAGGCAGGCAGGCAGGCAGGTATGTATGTATGTATGTATGTATGTATGTATGTATGTATGTATGTATGTATGTATGTATGTATGTGTGTCTGTGTGTGTGTGTTTCCGGTCGGTCGATCATCCCTGGTAGTAGTAGAGGAAAGCAAAGATTCTGGCTCAAAGACTATATCCCTATGTGCCAGAGACTCCTATTAAGTACGATTTCCCTTATCCAGAGACTCCATCCATTACTCTCCCAACAACTATACTTGAGGAAAACAAGGATTCTGGCTCAGAGACATATCTCTGTATCAGAGACCTCCATTTCTCTGTACAAGTACACATTCCCTGTACCAGAGAACTCCACCCATCAGGACAGACACTTTCTTTTACGTGTGAGGTTTTAGATGTCAGATTATTTCATACCTCTTCACCGATTATCAGTGTTTCAACTGTTGAAATTAGAAATATTTCATCATCATGATAATAGAGACTAAACTTTATTCTACCGCTCACACAACGACGAGATTCAAATAAATCTTTTATCTGTAGTTTATTAAAAGGATATGTTTTATCAATAAAACATACCTTTGACCGATAAAGATCAATGGTAAGTTTAGTATATTTTTGTTGATTGATCGGATCATGAAAGTTATTAAATTCTTCTGACAATTTCTGGCTCAGTTTTTGAAGATAATTAAAATACTCGCTGTTACCAGATCTGATAAGTGAAAGTTTTAGCTTGTCACGAGCAACGCTGTTGCCACTGAAACATATTCCTGATGTTTCATTGTTAATTTCGACTGTCAACTGTTTACCTTCTATCGTTAGATATTTGATCTTGCTATTGTTGCTATGTGTCACTGTCAAATTTTCAAACATTAGTTTTATTGTTCACATAAAATTTCAAACCTTTGTCATCAAATATAATATCAAATATAGATTTATCGTCGGCGACTTTATCGCTGTCGTCAGTGCAAACGTATCTATTCCGTTTTAGCAATAACGTTTATCATCGAAATTACTTAATCCACGTTTGATAATAACATCTGTTTCAAGTTCATGGTGATTTGTTCGAATATCCATTGCTCTTATAAAACTAACACCGCCGTCAAGTGCGTACTTGTAATCATCAAACTTAATAGATTTTTTTAACAAAATCGCGAGGCAAACCTTTTGCTTTTTTTATATTTTATTATTTTCCAGCAACACGGCATACATTTTACTCCGCAATCCAATAAAGTATTTGATGATGAGGGAGTTCATTTCATCCTTAAACGTACCAAAAGCCTTTTTATTTGTATCATCATGAAATTTACTATCGCGAGGATAATCGGAAAGATCAAACAGATGTCGATTATCAAAAATATCTTGATATACATCCTCAGTCTCTATTTTATAAACAAGCGAGTCAGTATCGCTAAACAATAGTTTACTTGACGGCCACTGCTTCTTAACAAAATTATAATGAAAATCATACATCAACCGCTTCGGCAAATCAAGTACAGAAGTTCCAACATAAATTGGTTTATTTAGTTTTAGATTTGTTTTTCGTCGCTGTATCGAGACAAGGTTCTCATTAAAAATTTTCATGCTGACAAAATCATGATCTCATACAAGTTTGTTTATGCGGTTGATATCATTAACTAGCTCGATGTTTGCTCGCGTTCTAATATTTTCCATTGTCTTACCAAAGACGGAGTTGTTCATAAGCTTAAAGAAGTTTTTCTCGAAATCGGTTTTAGCTGCAGCTCTCCTCGAAGTGTTTGAGCTAATGTAACCTCTCATCCACGGCGACTGATTAAATTTTAACACGCGATGAACTTTCCTCAACACAAGACCAGCATCTACCGCTTGTTTTGCAACTTTGTAATGCAAAACATAATTTCGCTTATCAAGTAAATTTGGGACTAGATTTTTTACCATAGAATTTTGTCTTGGCGATGCTATTGCTTGTTGCACTTGAGATAACAAACTATAATCGATTATCATTGATTCCGCACAAAACCGATAATCGTTGTGTAGATTGTGTAGCGAAGTAGGATATTCGAGATCAACTTCAACAAAATATGAAACATCGTCAGGTATCTTTTTTCTGGGTCCGTCAGAAATTGGTCAGGTGTAATCCAACGAAATCCACCAAACGGCATTGGTTCTGACATTGCATAACCCTATAAATTATTAGCGTAAAATAAATGACATAATTCAATGGAAGCTCGGGGTTGTACTCTTTCATATACTTATTGTTTGCTTCCGAATACGTTTTTGTTATCACGCTAATACCGCCACGGATACCTTTTTCGATAAAGTTAAACATGTCAACATCTGTTAGTAATTCTAGCTCTACTTACTAAACTTTAACTAAGCATCCCAACAGAAACCAGGAGCAGAGTAATACCAATAGGAATCTAATCCATAATTATTATAGCTCACTTTTCGAAAACTTTCGAACACATCCGCAAGCAATAGCACATCAGTGTTCAAAATACAAATCATGATAATCGCCAAATGTTCTGCAATCGAATTCTTTCCAAATATCTTGTGCATATTTGTACTCGTCATTTGATATATTTTCATTTTTAGCTGTGAATAAAATTTATCTTTGTGAGGCAAAGAAGTTTCATCAAGTTTACTCCAATCATCGAGGTACTCGTATGGAAAAACTCATTTTTTTTGTTAACAAACTTGATTTAACCTTTAAACAATCTTGTAGGTTATAAAACTCATTACAACCTTTTACCAGCTCATCTAACGATGCTGCCATAAACTGTAGGCTGTCGATAAAACGCAACTTACCTAAAGCAACTGACATATACTTTTCAAAATTATTTGGAAAACACTTGATTACGTTATCGATTTTTAAACGAGACGTTATTTCAGGATCACCAAAAACTTCTACGATAATGTGACTGTCATATCCTCGGAAATTGTGAAGAACAACTGGAATAAAATCCGGAGAATGAAACTTTAAATTACACTTATCGTGAGCCGCTCCACGAAATTGCCCGGTCAAACGACAATGATCACGTAATTTTTTTATTACCAGGCGAGTCAAAGGCGTTTTCACAAATATGACAAAATTCTGCTTGCTCGTGATCAGATTCTTCTTGAGCTGTCAGCTTTATCATTGGAACGATTCTTCTTAAACGTTTAAACATATCTTCAACTTCACTAATCAACTGCTTGAGAAGCCAAACAGCTGGATCCTTACCGCGATATAATTTAATTGGTTTGGATAAACTCGAATCAATACAACAAACTATCTTATACGCGACTCCGCATGGAACATGATTTTGAATTTTTCTTGTGCTCGATTGGTTAGGATTATTTTCTGCGCCAAGCACAGGCTAAAGTAAACACTCGAAGTCGGCCTATACAACGAAAGGAATTTTTAGTTTATGATTATGATTAACAAACCGAAGAATTTTTTTATCCTCGCCTGGCATTGTTATTCGTTGTACATTATTACAGTACTGTAGATGCTTTTGTAATTTTTCGTTGTCTGAGCAACCGTGCAAACAACGACAACAGAAGTACTTATTATTTTTATATTTGTTATACTGTTTACCAAAAAGTCCGTTGAAGTTTTTGATCCATACGTAATGACTTTTATAAAACAATAAGTCTATTGTCGATTGTGAGGCTTTTTCTGAAATATATCTTGGATAAACGTTTTCATGCTCGTCAAGACCAAATACGTTAACTGAAATATTATTTTGTTTTTCAAACTTCGGTATTTGAATTTGCGCAACTGGAAAGTTAATACCAGTAAAATGTAATTTTGATACGTGAGTAAAATATTTGTCAACGCGATCAGCATTTTTTTCTGCTGGAAACATCGCAGAAAGAACAGCCCACTGGAAGCATTTACTATTAAAGTTTTTTTTACGTTTATACAACATTTTTTAATTTTATTTTTTGTGGCAGGTCAATATACCCAGCGCTATTAGCGCCTCTACCGCGTAATACGTTATATTTCATCGTGTGAAATAAAATTTCAGTAATCTTCTCAAACTTCCAACCAGAACCTGATTCGGTGAATTCTTCTATCTTTTTCCAAATTTCTTGGTGTATTTCATCAGCTAGCAATGAAATATTAGTTCCAAGCAAAACACGTTTCGATTTTGCGTTAATGAAAAGGTCTGCAATTTCCTCATCAGTCGACTCTTCTGTCACAAGTAGCTTTGAGAATATAACGTGATACTGCATTAGGATTTTCAAGCCCTTATGTTTTTCAGGTTCACGTTTTATAGTTGGTTCTAACAAATGATAAAGATTCGGTGCGATGAAATTTACTATAATGATTTGTTTATCAAACCAATAGCTGTTGTTAAATCCTGCGAAAGCAGTAGCTATTTTTGTAGGTTCTCCGATAAAGCTGTGTTTCGCTATATCTCGCAATTTCAGCATTGTTATATAATGTACTTATAAAATCTCTAATTGAACGTTCAACTTATAGCGCACTGCACTATACACCTGTCAATCAAATCCAGCAAAAGCGGTAGCTATTTTTGTAGGTTCTCCGATAAGGCTCTGTTTTGCTATATCACGTAATCTCAGCATTGCTGTATACTATACTAATTTAGCGTTCAACAGGTATTCTATTTATAGCTCACCGGTCGAAGGGCTAGTCAAGCAATCAATTATAGATATAAATTGCTTACAGTACAATGACACAAAATTTGATGAGCGAGCAAGAGGACTATTATGTTCACCCCAAGTACAACATGTACGCGGGAAATATGTTAGGGTTGGTGATCCACGTCAAATACGGACAACCGTTTGGTAAAGCAACACCGGCTGGTTATAAGATCAGCGTTAAAGGTGATAATGCTGAGCGAGTTGAAATCTTAAAGAAAGATTTTATTTATTTTGTGATGAAATTCCACAAGGGCAGCGAGTATATCATTTCAACGGTGTGGTTACTGATGATAACATTGAAAATCTTGCTTTGCAGGATGAGTTTCAGCTGCATCCAGTATTTAATCTTTAAGAGGCGAATGATAAAGGAATCATTCGAAGAAGAAAAGCTAAAAATTACCTGGAAATATGAACAATACGGGGTATTTGAAGATAATGGTACGTGGTAGTAAAACGGATAAAGTTTGTTATTATAACCATAGATTTGTTTGCGAAACGTTTAACGGACCGATACCCGATGGTTTGGTTATTAATCACCTCAATAATGTTAGAACAGATAATCGTTTAGAAAATCTGGAGCTAGTTACCCAACAGGAAAATGTGAGAAAAGGTAGAGGAGGAGGAGGAATAAATTTCAAATATACCCCTAAACCTATTGTTTCATTTAATCTCGAAACAAGTGATGAAATTACATTTCCTTCTATAACAGCCGCTGCAAAATACTTTTATATTAATTCTAGAGCAGTAAAATATGTCGCAGATGGAATAACAAGATCAACTTTTTCAAGCGTACACAAAGCTTGGATCATCTTTCGATACAACGATAACTAAATTTATTGTAGTATTTTCTTAAGCTCATCTTGGCTAATGCGAGCATGACACCACAACATAATAGCTTCTCTATCATACATTATACTAATTTTTTTTATCGTTATATAATTGTTTTTTCTCAGCGTCGGTCAATAAATTTTTATCGCTTCCACCGCGAAACAAAAATAGGTTAACCGAGATATTTTTTCGTCCGCTAACACTTTTTTACTGCTTCGTTGAGGGTATTGAAGTTATAAACCCTAACATGCTCGATGTATCCTATTTTGTCCATAGTTATATTATTTAAAGTTATATAATATTATATAATGAGCCTTTTGGAAAGATTAAAGTATATCTACGATACACCTTTAGCACCAGCAGATGTAATGCGGGAAACTAATGTTGAAGATGACGCAAACGTTAGTGAAGCTGATGCCAACGTCAGCGAAGCTGATGTCGACGTCGTGGGACAAAAAAAATTATGGAAGACCGACAACCTGTCGATATAACGTAAAATATCAGATCACAAAAAAAAATTGAAATTAAATTTTACAGTAGACGAGAATCAGTCGTTTTGGCAGCTGATAAAATCGTTCTTAAACATCAATATTCCAGGCCGACATAAAAATGTAAAATTTGATTTTATATTTGTCAAGATATTTAATTTAATGACGATCTCTGATGATCACCGACGATATTTAATATCATTGTGTAAACCCGTAAAATGTAAATCTGTCTTACGCAGTTATGACAAAATCTACAAAAACATTATTTCGAGATATTAGTTAATTGTTTGGTTAGTATCCAACTATAAAATTAATCGCTGATCCCGCGCCACTTAACGAGGCTTTTATCGCCACGCTTTTTTATTACTCGTTCGATAACGAAAACATCTTGTTCAGTTTTCTGTAGTTCTTGTTCGTAAAAACTATCAGTTATGGGTTCCCCTGCTAGATCCTTTAGCGCGTACGTTACAGGTATTGTTAAAAGTATTTTACCAACTACAAACACTTCTTCACTCCAGTTTGGAGTAAATCCTTTTTCAAATATTTTTTTGTTAATGAAATTCTTACTCGATCGCCGACTTTAAATTTATGTCTGCGGTACATGTTTTCGTTTGCTAGTCTTGGATTTTTAATCGCATCGTTTGGTGACATTTTCCTTTTGCCTAGCTAAAGGGCTCGATGTTTTGTGTTATTGTATTTATCAACGATCTGTGGAAGATCATCAATATACCTGTTCGTGTTTTTAGCTGTCAAATGTTTATGTATCAACTCGTTTAGTGTACGATTAAATCTTTCAACGACAACGCTTTTTCCTTCGTTTCCCGTAACATATTTTTTATGTTATTTTGTTCCAAAAACTGCTCAAATTTTTTATTAAAAAACTCTGCTCCGTGATCGGTCCAAATTTTATTCGCTTTTCTTACTGTACTTGTTATTACTTGTTTTAATGCCTCGGTTATCGATGTTCCTGTCTTATCTGAAACGGGTACGCTAAACGTGTATTTGCTAAAAACATCAATAACGTTAAAGAGATACTTCTTATTATCGTTAAAATGAGCAAGATTTGAGACATGAACTACATCTATTGCCCAGATATCATCAACGGCATTCGCGACAACCTTACGTCGCGGAAACTTTTTTTTTTAGGTTTGTGTAGCTCTGATGCCAGGTCATCGTATAATTCTTTTCCGAGACCGAGTTTATATTTTTTTCCGATTAATCCCTGCACTAGCTTTCTATCAAATCGTTTTCGCATATTTGTAGGTTTGATATCTTTAAGTTTATCTAGCATTACCTTATCACAGTCTGATTTTGTGTTCTCTACACGAACGTTATCAGTACGCTCTATATCACGATAACAGATGTCGTGACGCATTGCTATTGCATCAACTTGATTATAAGGCTCCTTTCCCGGTAATGGAATATCATTTTGATCTAGTTGTTTATCTAGTGGATTGTACAGTCCAGTGTATTTGTGTCCGGGTAATGTTCATCCCCCTTTTGGTTTCGGTAACTTACCGATAATTTTATGTATATCCATCCCAGAACCAATTACTTCCCGGCGATTGCATGATTGACAATACGTAACAATTTTATCTTGTTCTATGCAAATGTCTTTATCACGATCACAATTACAACTTCGACTCATTATTATTTTAATCATTGACTAAAATAACTCTATCCACACCCGAACCTTTTGTCAACAATGAAGTCGTCGAAGAAATAAACACACTTTTCATTTACCGCAAACAGTACAAATACCTTTTAACATCGTTTTGTTATATTGTTTTTTTTTTTTCTATTTTTTTCGTCTTTGTTAGGCGTTTTAGTTTTACATTTTAGGCAATACGTTATAGTTTGCGACATGTTATATTCGGTTGTCACACAAAATTTATTGCTATATCATCGTTGTTTTTGCTTGAATGTCTGTCAAATTGTAACATAAACTTTAGAAAATTGGGATCTTTTGACTTCTGCCGGATAAAGATAAAACAATAATAACCACAAGCGGTTGTTCCAATCGGCTGTAGTTGATTAGATGAATAATTTATTTTTTTAAATATTTTAAAAATATATTTTTTATAAGGTCGCTCGGAGGAAGTCCGAACGAATCAAAATAATTATTACCGTAAACAGCAACCCAATGAGTGCCGGATCCATCATTAAAGTTTTGTATGTTTATGATACCACCTGCTGGTACATTATCTAATTCGTCTCTGGAATATATTCCACGAAATCTGACGGAGTCATCCAATTTTAATTTTCCAATTATATCAAAATTACTCAACGGCGTCTGGTACCTGGTAGAGTCATTCCGCGTCCAATCCCTAACAGATTCGGAATTAGACTGCCTGCTAACCCCGCTTAAAGTGGAGCTATTGGAAGAAATCCTCCTTGTTTTGTTTTCCTTGGTGCTCGAGGGCGCTTAGTGGTCCCTTTTTTTAAAATAGATTTTATCGCCTGTGCTTTCTTTGGCTGGCATTTTATTTTTTATTGTTACATAAAACTATCACGGTGAATTTGTCACTGACGATAGATCTGTTTGATACCCTCTCTAGACACTGCTTTTTTAGTTGCTCCTGATGACGCAGCCGCTAGTCCAAGTGTTCCTAGTACAGGTAAAAGTTTTGGTATTGCGCTAGCTATTACAGAAAGTGCTGGTCCAAGAAATCCGCCATGTTTTGACATCACTGTTATTTGTGCAATGGATAGTTTAAGCACAAACGGTTTTCCCTCGATCGCTTTGCAATTGAGTTTATTGATTGCTGTTGAGTTAAGATTACCTTTACTGAGGTTTTATTTGTTGCCACGGCGACAGAAGTCTCTGAAGACTTTGTCTCTTGGGATATAATTAAAGAAACAAAATTACGTTTGGCAACCGCTGCTGATAATTTTTCAACTTGACCTGTTGTTAGATATATTTCTTTGGTTGTGTACTCGATTTTCATTATATTATATCAATATTGTTAGATTAAACTTGGATAGTCATCCTACCTTTAACCGAGTCAATCGTCAAGAATCGATCGCTAGACACAAGCGCAAATAAGTTAAACAGAGCAGCTGGAACTACTCCAAGTGTCCGAGTTACTTCTATTTCCGCAGTCGAATTAATCAATCGTTCGGAGTGTTTTGATACGTCAAAGAAAAAGATCGGATAAAGCGTACGAAATTCTTCGATGTTAATCTCTGATCTGCTGTCAGCGCCTTGGTAATTTTTCATCGCTACCATCAGGTACATGTACGCTTTTACCAACGCCGGCCGTAAAATCACATTCGATCGTTTGTTCCGGGTACTGTTTGGAGTTTATTCTGACAAATATTCTTCTGACGTCAGCGTTATCAAAAACAGAGTTATTTTGTAGTTGGCTACCACGTAGCGCCGTTTGTTGAAAAACAACAAATACATACCTTTTTGATTGTTCGCTCGGAGTAGCTGTAATACGCCACGTGTAGTCGGTTGCGTTAGGAACATTTGTTTGATATATTTTATTCTGGAGAAAATAAAACTTTTTGTAAAAGCCTCTAACGTTGTGTTAAGTTCTGTTAACCTAGCTACCGATGGAACAATTCGAGGTATCCACAGCGCCAATTTTGTAATCACAAATTTTGCATTCGCTCCACCAACAAGAATAAGACAATTATTTTGGTCTGACCGATCTAAAATTATAGTATGTTTCAACCCTCGAAATACTTTATAATAGTAGTGACAAAATCCAAATATTGTGCTTAACGGCAACATCATTATTATTTGTTTCGATTCCGCCGCAAGTGCTTTTCGTTTGGCATAACCTTCGTTATAGCGTTGTTGTCGTATATTTGTAACGGCTGATCTTATTGCTTCTCCAATATCACCAGCTGCATTATTAGCAGGATTTGCGATTAAGTTCTTATTATCTACGCCAGGAGCACCAGCACTAGTGCGAAATTCACTTCCAACAGCTTGTCCTAATCCTGTGTCCTTGAACCACATCATATTTGTTGCGATTGATCTCGAATAATCATCGCTAAACAAAACAATATTTAGTATTGTACTTGCGATCGGTTTCCAATTATCAATATCCTCCTCGGTTTCATTTGCTAGTTGATATCGTGCACTTTTGAACAAACTCCATCCATTATTTGCAAGCGCAATTCAAAGCCAGCTGCAATATCACCATCAGCTGCTGTTAATATTCTACCACGAACTTCCAGCATCGCCTTGTGCGGCAATAAAAACACGTCTTCGTCACGTGTATTAAAAATTTTCTGACCAGCTTTATTTGGTTCGTTTGAGTTTTCATCGAGATATTCGATATACTCAAATTCTGTTGTATCATCCACATCATATACTTCTATGAGATCAAGATAATGTCTAGCTAACATTTATTATTTTATAATCGCCACACAAAATTGTAATGTCAGATCTGAGGTAAATCTAATTTTCGTCTTGTTTTATTTACTAGCTTACGTATTACCTCCTCACCGCGTGATGATAGTAATATTTTTGTGGTAGCTATCATAGCTCGTTCTGTTTCTTTTTATGGTGCAATATCTGATATTGCTTGTTTGTTTTTTGTTTTTTTGAAGGTGGGCTGCCTTTAATTTTATCAGCGATTTTTTGTCCGACTGCGGCGCCTGCAGTGCTAGCAAAAGCTTTACCTGCGTCAAGTGCAATTGGTGCTACTTTACGCGCAATTCCTGGGATGTTTTCGGCTATTTTGTAAATATATTTCCAAAAAATCCACCCACAATTTTTCCTCGATAAACATTTTTTGTCTCATCTTGTTATTAAATTAGGTTTACAAAATTTATGTCGTCGCTCTTAGATGTAAGTAATACGTTACAATCTCGTTGTTAAGATCTATTTGTCGCCCAGACTGATCTGTTAGTTGCATCGTTATATTTGTGATCTGGTTTTCAGGTGTAATCGAATAATATATTATTTGTCGAGGAGTAATTTGCATTAGTGACCCAGGTGGAACATCTGGTGAAAAACTGTAGATCGTTTGACCTTGGCTTCTCTTGGCTGAGTAAGATCCTAATGCAATAGAACAATTAATCAATATTGTATTTACTTGTGTTATGTTAACAGGCAGATCACCGTCGAACGATATACTTGTTCTGAAACACTGCCGTATTGTTGGCTTTTAAAACCTAGCAGCGACGCAATACTAGTCGCTGGTGAAAAATCGATTATCAAATTATTTTTTAATGTGATTCTGGCTCGTAGTGTGTTATAGTTCGGAGTTAATTCAAAATTGTCTGCGACAGTGTTCTTTGTTATCAGCTTTTTTTATTTTGTTGAGATCAGTCACGTTATACGCTCCCTGTGGCATTTTAATTGATATTGACGACGAAGTTGCTCCAGGATTAAATGTAAAGTCGTCATTGATGTTTATTTTTACATTTGCCATAGAATGCCATACTGTAGCAGAAAACAATCCGATTTCGTACTGTTTACCAGCTAGTGTTATTGGCGGATTATAGTGGACAGAAAAGTTTGCGCTGTCACCCGTTGTTTGTGACGAATTGAGCAATAATGTTGTTGACATTATATTTTATTTTGTTAGATAAGTTTGCTATGTAAATTTCGTACTCGGATGATGGATCGATCTAAGATTATCTAATATATCAATAATTTCATTGTCGATTTCCGTGCTTTCATTGCCAGCCTATTTTGATGATATCAATAGCATAAGTCGGTCAACCATCTCAGCGTTAGATGTAAAACCTCGAACACCAGATCCGGTGGTTTCTATATCCTCTGGTAATCTTCTGTCTCGTTCGATTTCATACTTATCAAACAGTCTTTTGAAAGGCCATGCTTTGTTATAACCTCTTGGTTTATTTCGATACTGTGTTCCTGTTTGAAACATTATTTCAGCAATAATTCCTTCTCTTATAAAATCATATGTTTTTAATAAATTCCTTTCCTCCTTCACTTTTTTTTATTTCTTTATCAGCATATGAACCAGCTTCAATAATTTTTTCTAATTTTTCTGTTAAAAATTTATATTTTTCTGCTGGCCAATCTCGAATATTACCAATGTCTTTGAGATTATATCTACCAATAAAATCATTATATTCTTCATTTACTATTTTAACACTTGCATTTTTTCTATAAAATCTTATCAGATTTTTGATAGGCATTATTTCTACGGTAGCTTCAGTTATTCTTTTTTTTTCTCAGCTAATTCCTTAGTTTGCTCTGACAAATTTTCTATTAACCTCTTTAACTCAGCAGGATTAACTGTCAATCTTGCTATCGCGTGTTGAAGCGCAAGAGGGTTGTTCATTAATCTATCAAATTCAGCCTGTCGTGCATCAGGATCAGCAATATTTCTAACAAGTTTCTCTACAATTTTTTTAGTTTCTTCTTTCGATCTTTCTCCTAGTAAACCTAACAACACTTTTTCTTGTACTTTTTTTAGTTCTTCTGGAGACAATGCTGATATTTCTGTTTGTTTGCCAAGTACTGTTTCGGTAACCGGCTTAAAAAGTTTGGTGGTTTCTTCTTCTGCAACACGTTGTCCTCGACGTGCTTCTTCCGCTTTTTTCTTCAAAGCAACTTGAGATGCTGCATGTTTTTTTAGTAATTCATTTTTTTGATGATAATCCATTATTTATTTTTTATACGCTTTATAAAATTCATCTAGAGAAATTCATCAATGCAACAACGAAACATTTTAGTTGGATCACGCGCTAGTTTATCAAATAAAATGAAATTGTATTTATCTTTGGTTGCTCGACGATATAATTCAATAATTTTATCTTTTGTTACATCACCGCATTGCTCGTTTGCAATATTTCTCACATCAACATTATCGATTCCAGGAAACAGTTTAAAACATCCCGTATTTCGCCTAATTAATCTGTTGACGTTATAAAACCCTTACGCGAGATAAACTGAATTACATTTTTTGTTACGCGATAATGAAAAATAAGATTTAATCTTATTCACCTCTTCATTGTTTATCGGAATATCGTCAAATACAATTATTTTATGCTCAGACGAATCAAGTTTACTTACAGGAACTAAATCTTCCGGTTGCTTGATTATAAATATGTCTTCGCCAGCGCCAAGTTCATCGCGATGTTTATCATTGTACTCGCTCAATAACTCGTATTTGCCCTTTTGCTGATTAACTGTGTAAATATATACACGATCGTAGTTAAAGTTATCGTTGAGTAAAAGATTTAATTATAGATTTGTTTTACCAGATCCTGTACGACCGACGATAAGATAGTGACAATCTGGAAGTTCGTTGCAGTGTTCATGTTTGGTTAATCGTTCGGTATCAAAATTTAATATCGACGATGGCTTTGCCATTGTTGTTATATAATTTTATGTAATATAATTTATAATATGAGATATTACACAAAGTTTGGAACAGCACTCACAGAATCTATTTCAGCTGACGAACCAACGATAACTGATACATCATCGTTAGTCAACAAAACCGGCGATACAATGAGAGGTTACTTATTGATGTCAAATCAGCGAGTACTTGGTTTAGAAGTTGATTATCCACCACCAAAGGTTGATCTTACTCAAGCGGTAAACTACTAAAAACGATCAACGATAATAAACTATCATTGACAGGAGGAACTTTAAGCGGTAACTATGATATGTCAGGGGGAAAAAAATTATAAATTTGGAGACCGCATACCCACCAGCAAACTTAAATCAAACCCAAGCGGTAAGTTATTTACAGTTGAAATATGTGGATGGCAACAAGGTTGATAAAACCGGTGGAACCGTTACAGGTAATATTAATATGTCAAGTAAAATAATTATTGGGTTGAAAACTGTGTATCCGCCAGCAAATGTTGATATTACACAAGCGGTGAGTTATGCGCGACTAAAATCTGTTACGATAACAAGCTTAAGGCCAACGACACAATGACAGGTAACCTGATAATGAGCAATAACTCAAAAGTAACTGGATTACCGATAAATTCGCCACCAGCTGATGATACTGATGCTACTAGTCATGCTCAGTTAAAAGGAGCACTCGCCTAGTATTTAAGACAATCCGGTGGATCAATGACAGGCAATATAAATAGAGAAACAATAAATTCACAACAACATATGTTCCAGTTAACCCTAATGATCTGACAAATAAAGCGTATGTTGATAGTATATCTAGTGGTGGTGCAAAACGAACTAATAACAGTGTTGGATATATTCCAACACTTTTTAAGGCAAATGATAACCGAGTTGGGTTTGAGGTAAGCGCATCAACATATTATCCTGAAAATTATCCTCATCACGCTTTCTCTGATAGACAAGAATGGACGACTAATGGAGAAAATAAAAACTTTTGGATCAAAATCAAATGTCCCGTTGCAGTTGCTATTTGGCAATTTCGTTTGCGCGGCCGATTAAACTCAAGTGTTGGTCGAGTTTATAATTGGCGATTGGAAGGATCAAACAATGATATCAGCTGGGTAATATTGTATAGTACAGCAAATATATATATTTCAAAAACTCAGTATTTTACAATTCCAACTGAGAATACTGTTACCAAGTACTTTTATTTTCGAATTTATGTTGTCGCTGCTCAAGATCCGTTTCCGGGATTGACGGCATTTCAAATATATACACTTGATGATCAAATTTAATCTAATATTGTATAATAAATGTCAGAACCACCAATTATAACCGTTGCAAGAGAATTTTATGATAATATGTTTAATCTAGACAAAGATGTCAGTAGTGGAATAGGTGCTAGAGACGAATTACGAGAGAGAAATAGAATCCAATTTATGAAACAAATTGGTTTTGATTTAATAAACAATCCAACATTATTAGAATATCAAACAAATTTTGCTCGTGTTATGCATATGCGAGGACCACAACTAATAGAAGCAATAAGAAACTTTGATATTATAAACAGGTACTGTCATCCTGATGATTATCTAGAAGAACAAAAAAGTTGAAACCCTGCTGAAAAAATATTGCTGAGCTTGACAAGGAAAATATAGATTTAATAATACGATCAAATCTAATAAAAGCACGAGCTTATGGTGGAAGAGCTCAGGAAGAAAAACGAATAAACGACAATCATGATCGTCTTGACAAACTAGCGGAATCTAAAATGACAATTTTAAAAAGAGACGAAAAGTTACAAGATAGTCTTTCAAAACAAGAAATTTTTAAGCATCTCGGTATGTACTACCACAACAAAGAAACCCTAGTTAAAATCGTTAATATAACACTGGATGCGAAGTTTTACCAATGATACGTGAAAACCCGAATTCGATCTGATTATTGTTGACAGATCTCTAGAGATAATCAGAAATCTTTACAATGAAATTGATAATTTCGATGATGTTGAACGAGAAAGGTTTTTTAAAGAATTCGAATCAATAAGGTTGGAAGAAAAGATTGATTCTTACTACGACATCAGTGAAGCAGATGATGTTCCACTTCCATCACTCCAAAGCTCTAGG
Source organism: Megalonaias nervosa (assembly GCA_016617855.1). Classification (NCBI taxonomy): domain Eukaryota; kingdom Metazoa; phylum Mollusca; class Bivalvia; order Unionida; family Unionidae; genus Megalonaias; species Megalonaias nervosa. The sequence goes on along the minus strand of JAECUM010014797.1, from coordinate 35,772 downwards.
CATTTGTCAATACGAAATTATTACAATAAAATCGATAGAATACTCACGAAATCATACGAAAAAATAATGTTAAAAGTAGCTTCTGTTATTGGTCTTCTCACAATTGAACGAAACAGACTACGAAAAGTAATGCTAAAAAATCTCGTAGTTGCATATACAATTATCAGACAATATATTGTTCTCAAAAATTTTACGTCGGATCAGATAAGCTTGGTATTAGGGTTTATTGACGAAACAGAAAGAGAATACGGTAATTTGATAAATAAAACAGATTTGTATGAACGTGAAGTAGAAAACACGTTTGATTCCTACAGTTGGTTAAAGAAATATGAGGTATTAACAGATGAACGATATAATTATACTTCATCAGATGCTTATAACAAGTATAGAAATTTTATAGTTGATCCTAACAATAATAAGTTTCGTGAGTTTCTTAATTCAATTGTTGGTGCTAGAACTTTTAATATTGTATAAAAATTGTAAACAAGTATTGTATAATGAAAAAACAGATCATCTATTTCAATCATATTTCAGAGGAAATTCCAAAACAATATGTGGACGCACTAATGCAATATTACAAATTTTATCATAAAATATCTTTGTTGTGTAAAACAATGTTACAAGTATTATATTAGAATACTTCGAGTAATATCATATTTGCAACTGCTAATGACTGGCTCTGGTATAATCTCGAGTGCAGCATCATTAAACCCGTTTTTGTTAATAATATCCGGTGCTGGTGTTTCTCTTGCAACAGCATGTAAAAAGATTGAGCCTCGACTTGTGACTTTAAAAAATGCCTGCAAAACAGCAAGCATCACTTATAAAAAATTACTTGATCAGATACGATCTTATTTGCGAGGCGTAAAATATGATATGGACGATTTAATACGCGAGTTTCGTATTATTGACAGTATGTTAACATATATTCTAGCAATGAGAGTTAGCAAGTATGAAAATAATTATAAAAAAATGTATGGTGATGATAGGGTATGAAATTTTGTCTAAACTTTAAAAATAATCTAACATCTAAAACCTCACACGTAAAAAAATTGTCTGTCCTGATTGGTGGAGGTCTCTGGTACAGGGAATTTGTACTTGTACAGAGAAATGGAGGTCTCTGGTATAGGGATATGTCTCTGAGCCAGAATCCTTGTTTTCCTCAAGTATAGTTATTGGGAGAGGGATGGATGGAGTCTCTGGATAAGGGAAATCGTACTTAATAGGAGTCTCTGGCACATGGGGATACAGTCTTTGATCCAGGATCCTTGTTTTCCTCTACTGCTCTGGTTTTCGTTGCCGATCCGAACACCATTTACCCGATTTTAAAGGACAAATTCCCGAAATTGATCTGTCCATCTAATTATAATATATGTAATGTGAAAAAAATTTAAAAGGAAGTCTAACTTCCTACCCGAGTTTTGAAACCAGTGCAATAGGAAACACACATGTTTGAGGGGCCTAAGATCGACATTTGACTGGTCAGTTACTAGCTGTTCACATCTTTCTTGCATAATCTACCGTATCTACTTGTTGTATGCAGAGACATGTGCAACTGTACATAAAAGTTAACAAATGATAAAATAAAATTTATTAAACAAATTATAGCGTAATATGCACACCTTGGAACTATTCATTATTTTTTAAATTTTTTTTTAAATTTGTGATGTGTCAGACTATTAGTTAATTTTACTTCCCAACGGCTGTGACCCGAGTTCATATTTTGTAGTCCATTTTGTTGAGAGCCATTAGACTGTACTCCGAGTAGCCTAAGTTGTGCACTCGTTAAAAGGCGGGAAGGAAATTCTAGTTAGAATTCTAAGTTTGGATTTGCGAACAAAGGCTTCTTTAGGAAGCTTTCCGGGTGGATGTCGAAGTTCGAGGCCCAAGGATAGGAAAGAACACATGGTAGGCATTCATAGTGACGTCAGCAGTTTGTGTGGTGGTGCAGTGCCGGAAGGAGTACATGATAAAGAGCACAGGAAGTGTCGTAGGAACGGATCCCGAAGTTCCATAATTGGTAACTGTGAATAGGTCGTTGATTGTATGTGTTCGAAAGAAATTGCAATTGAGAAATTTGTTGATGAAATTATTGAACACATTTGTTATATTTTATTAAATTGTTATAATTTTCACCTTGAGTTATTTTTATACCTAGACCGTCGGCATTGCTGACCGGCGGCTCGGAGCTATTTAAATTTTAATTGTCCACCTTTTCCGGTATTAGAAATAATACTGCAGGAGGCGTGTTACACACACACAAATACCAACAACTCCATCACCCTGATCCCCCCACTACTCCCAGAATAGACCCAGATATACGACTATATGGGGGGGGGGGTTGGGTTGATTATCATATGAACAGCATCTAATCTTGCTCTCGACCTTGACGTGATGAACTCCTACGCGTACTGGGTTTGATTCTTGGGCAAGGCAGAATAAACCGTCATCTTTTTTTCTTATGTGTTTGGGCAAGAACTTTTAAACTAATCAGAACTTCAAGGTAAAATTTCTTAAATCTAGCAAAGCCACAACAACCGATGCGGCACATTACCCCTACACCCACCCTAATAATGCTATCGAAACAAAATAACAAAAATTTCAGTTCTTTGCCAACAGTTAATAGTTTTGCCTGTTGTTACGTGAAGTATTAGTAAATAAAGATTAGCTGCACATGACGTCGAAACAAATTAACAAAAAGTTTCAGTTCTTGGTCGACTGATAAATTTTTGTGTCTATTGCTACGTGATATATTAATAGATCAGGATTAGCTGCACATGACATCGAGGGAAAAAAAGTGTCACTTCTTTGTTGACTGATCATTTTTATTATCACGTAATATGTTAATACATAAAGATTAGCTGCACATGACCAGTTCTCAATGACCGCATTTTTACATTGTTATAGCAACCACCTTCCTCAAATTACTTTCTATTGCCTAATAATTGTCGAAACATGGGCGTCCGGAGGAATTTTTCCATTGAAGAAGGAGCTAATATCATAGAGATATATTTATATACTGCACGATGGATTTTCTTTTTGGAAAACTCAGAGTTGCAATATATAAATATACTCCCAAAACGCTCTTTTGTGGAAAACTGGTTTTTAATTCTTGCCAGAAAGGTTTAGCATATTACGATAACAAAGTAGGTAACTGTGTTCAATCATAATGAATTTAGGACGAGTTTTTCTTACCTTGTGTTGTGTTTAGGAATGAATGATAAGTGTAACTGTCATTGCTATAGGTAACAGCTGTTACTGCAAAGTCGACATAACCTATATTCTCGTGTGTAGAAAGATTATGAGATCGGTTATAAAAGAATCGTTGTTTTATTTGGATATTTATATTCATCTAATTAAAAACTGTAATCGTGATCATGTTACCGAAATAATTAATTAGACATTTTGCCTTGGAGTTTTCTTTTAAATACATTTAATCCCTTTGAAGACGTCATGATTCACCTAAATGTTTCTCTTTTGACATTCATTTATTTACATTTTTAAAATCTGCGAGTGATAAAAAGCTTTTCATTACATAGCGTCATCCTGAAAAAAGGCGGCGCAAGTGTTGTTTGTACTTCTATTTAATACTTTCAGCTTATCTTTGCGCATACGTATTTGTTAGAATTTGAGATAGTAGCAGACATGATGCGTAAATGAGATATAACTTAGTAGTAGGAGTAACTTCTCAAGCTATAACCTTAGCGTCGGTATTATCTTCCTCAGATATCAATATAACATTAGTGTAGGTATTGTCTTCCTCAGATATCAATATAACATTAGTGTAGGTCAGGGGTCTCAAACTCAAACCACCATGAGGGCCGCATGAGGGCATTTTCGATGGCCCAAGGGCCGCAACACCTTTGTAATCTCGCATGACACCATGTGACGCCAATCATTTTGCGGGCCACAGGATATGGCTTGGCGGGCTGCATGCAGCCCGCGGGCCGCGTGTTTGAGACCCCTGGTGTAGGTATTATCTTCCTCAGATATCCAATATAACCTTAGTGTTGGTAGTATTTTCCTCAGATATCCAATATGACCTTAGTGTCGGTAGTATCATTCTCAGATATTCAGATATCTAGTGCCGATTAAATTTTATGTTCTCTAAATGCGAAGGTAGAAATGTCATTTTTTTAAAATATAAAATAACAAATAATACTGCAAATATTCAGTTTTGCACAATTCTCTATCTTCATATGTCGTATTGATGGCATTTTGCTTCACTAGACAGATTGATTGTCCTTCTATATGAACTAACCAATCGGTGGACAAGGTTAATGACACATGGAAGGATTACAAATAAGAAACAATCCATAGATTGCATCCTGTCTTCTTAAGCTGCTCTTGTATACAGTGTAATATTCCTTTATACAAAGGCGGTCACATATGGGGACAAAGCAGAGTTGTTCGACAGGTGCGGTCTATGTTTCTCATTAGGGATAATTATTCCATAGAAATGTGTGTACGTGCGTGTGTGTGTGTGTGTGTGTGTGTGTGTGTGTGTGTGTGTGTGTGTGTACATTCTATCATTCTGGAATGAATTTTTTTTACAGCAAGAAATAGATGTAATGGTACGAAAACAACCCTTTAGAGCATTGCACATTGTATCATTGTGATGGGTTTAGCGTATCTGGTATGTCATATGCAGTCTTTCTTCAATCTGTGTCTTTACCATATCTGAATCGACTGTACTGAACAAAAAGAAAATTAATATAAATAGCGCTTGGACTTTGTCCTGTTTTTCGTGAACAACGTCAGTAACGTTTAGCAGCTACAGGAGACCTACGCATTATTTTCCATATTTTAAGATATTTATAAAATAATTGGATAAAATAAACCTAAAGAATATTTCGCGATGTTCATTGCATAACATTTCTTTCTTTTAATACTAGAGTAATTTTATGATCTTTTTAATTTTCTAAATGTCTTAAATTATTTTAATAATAACAGGAGAAATAGTTATACGTATGGCAAAGACTAGATTGCATCAATTTTATTTTATTTTATTTTATTTTATTTTATTTTATTTTATTTTCTGCAAATGGTTCAATAGACCCAAAAATTTTGACATTCTATGTAACGTGCTATCGTTTCTTAAACAAATCTGACAGTTTCATAGTGCCATAGTTTTTTCTTATTATTATTAACATCCTGACTACACTCTAGACATTGTATTTTATTTAAACACGAAGAATCTTGTAAATTCAATGTTTTTCTTCTCGAGTTCGTTTGGCAGGGAAATTCCTTTCAGAGTATCCAATGGTTATTGGAATTGTAATAAAATATTTGTTAATAGGAACTTTTAGTGTGTAATAACTTGTTTAGTAATATGTTTCCCATACCGCTTTGTTGATATTAATTGCTTTATTGTTCTGTTTTTCTTTTTACGTACTATTAATAGCTCTCCTTTTCAATATCGAACACGTACTCCATTTTCCTGTCATTTTCTTTTCAATACACCTATGTCACTCACGTTACAGTACATGAACACAAGCGTACATAGCAACTGAATTCGAGCACAGAATGATCACATTTCCCCATTGTGGGAGTATAGTAATTAATCATATTCTATTGAGTGGACAATAATAGGTTCATTATACTTAGTGTATTTGTATGTTGGTTTCTTTTAGCGTGGATATAGGAAACTTCCGACAAACAGAGTATACACCGGGACGGGAATGATATCCACAGTCGAATAAAGTTAACGCCAAACTTATATAAGAGGTCTTTAAAGAAAGTATTTGCTGTCATAGGAGGATCTGTGACTATCTGTGAGCATTTATGTGTCAAATGTCAATTCTTTGTAATCTCTCTCATTTCCGCTGATTGACTTATTTTTGCCTCTGGTCCATGTAGTTTGGTATCAATCACTGTAAGGGAAGTGCTTATTCTAAGTCTCGCGAACTTGTAGCTCGACCGTATTTATTCTGAATTACGGAGAATAAGATATTCTAAATTCAGTAATTGGCAACACCTCCATTGAAATAACCTGTACATATGAATGTGTATGATAGTGCTAATGTCACAAAAGTGCTTTGTTCATGCCGATGGTATACTTCATCAGAGAGTTAATTTTCTCTAAAGTATTACTCGTTTTACGATAATCTTTTGAAGGACCAATGCTTTATAATGACGCTGGGTTTAAAATCAATATTATCAATTATCTACCTTGATTATGAAAACTCATGAGAGCAAATTACCTCCATGTAATTTTAACAACAATTGAAACGTTCACTTAAGTCGTATCAAGTCCAGAGTGCCTTTACGATTGCTCACGTATCTATCAATATCCTTTGTAATGATACGTAGTCTATAATTGCAGAATCGGGGGTATTTAATTCAGAGCAGACGCTTTTGATATAAATCGATTATCATAGCTTAATTTTTCTTTTCGGCCTAGATAGGAGATGCCGAGGAGGAACCACATTAATGTTTTAAATCATGTGAGGGTCGTCCCTTTTGGAGTTGTAGCCATGTCTGAACGCTGGGGATACGAACAATCAAATGGTAATATACGTTTGTCCTTCCTCCGTCTCCTTCTCCTCCTTAATATCCTCTGCCTCCTCCTTATTCGTCTTCCTGCTCCTTCCACTCTCACTGTTATCGTTCTCACGTCCGTCACTCTCCCATGCAGTTTTAGACGCAAGTTCTAAAACCTGGTGGAATTCGTCCCCAAAGTGTAATGTGATGCGTCACGTAGATTGTTTCCATTTCCACCTCTCCACCCTTAAGTTGTAAGAAAATGATTAAAAGGTACAGTTTGGTGAATGTCGTTGAAAACAATGAAGGCATAAGTTTACGGACATGTTTCGAAACTGACCTGTGGATGTGGACTAGGAGGTGGGTTCATGAGGACCAGAAATAAAGTGGTTGCAAAAATTATACCAAGGAGAGTATAATGAAAAGCTTTTCTGCGTGTAAGAAGAACTCATATATGTAAAAGACACTGAATTCTGGATCCGTCCCAACCCCAAAGGACTTAGCCCTTTACACGATATAATCAGATATACTTGCTGAAGAGGAAAGGACATGTTCTTATATGCAACCAGTATTAGGCACTAGACCATCCTTGTCCACCTCCACCAATCCTCTCCCATCCCACACCCTTTCCCCTCCCGTACCTCCCCTCGAATACTTATCTTCTTGGTGTCCTAAATTTCAAACTAATGAGATCCCCACCCATAACTTTATTTATGTATATAATTAAAGCGTATGAAAAGGCAAATGCGCTTATGCAACCGATATTCATCCATGCGTTCGTTCTTATCCTCATGGCCTGAGCAGATAGGCTCAGTTTCGAGAAGCCTATTGCAAACTTCACAAGTTCCGGTGTTTTTCAGAATTTTGGAATCGCGGGCTATATACAAGATTATTTACCTCCAAAATTGAAGATTTGACACCGGAAGTGCTCAAATAAACATTGTCAACTTTACGTTATGCTAAAACACATATTAACATATTTTGTTTACAAAGAATTGAACTTAGTTTTTTTTAAAAAAATCAAGAGATATATTAAAATGACCTTAGCAAGTCACAAAAATAAATGAAGGAAAGGAACCAATTGTTTGGAACTATTTTGTTAATCTTAACATATAGACGTGGCCTCTGAGTTGGTGGGCGTAGAGATAATATTCAAATTTGGATACTAATAGCAGAGTCGCTTATTTAGCGGTTATGGCGCAGAGTGAAGCCGATTGCTGCCACTCTGATCCAATATATTATTCGAGTTATCTATCAGCTATATCGGTAGTCAGAAAGATCTGTTATGATCAATCATTCTGTTTAACTGATCTCCATACTTTCAAAGGCCACCATTGTGATTCAAGAAACATACTTCTGTACTTGGAACCTTACAAAGGATATTTAATGTTTTGTTGGGTTTTTTTGCTCGTGTATATCACATGGTTGCCAGGACATAATAAATTCACTAAATGAGCGTAACTCTCTTTACCCTTGCTGGGTTCCGTATCGGGTGTGAAACACTACTGACGGAATAATATGTTTCCATTATAGGAAAAACACACCAAGCTTTCAACCAATAGTATGAGACCTTTTCTCCAAACGACCAGTAACAATTCAACCAGTGACTTTGAAGAGGAAATTTTTCTGAGTTAGGGAAATTGATCAATATTTCTCATGATTCACTCCAACGATGAAAATCAAAAACTAACCAATCTATTACCTTTCAAGACAGTTAAAGCATTCCAGTGCTTGGACGGAGAGCGGAAAAATATTAAAAGAGAACATAGCTCAAGCCATTCGGTTAAACTGAAAAAGCACATGCGAAGTGTGGTATTTCCACAAATCTCTCACAACGTCAAAAGGGTGTTGTACAATCTAGAGATGTGGATAGCTACATCGAAATTAGGATGCTCGTAAATATTAGATCTTGGAACGTCACAGAAGGGAAACAACTCAAGATTCCCCGTAACTGCTAGTTGATTCTACAAATACTTAAGTTCGTCTGCGCTTCTTAGCCTACATCGGCAAAGCCGGGTTCTTGAATGTCCCTGTCGACCCTTTCATTCCTAATCCACTGCGGTGATTTACCTGATGGATATATAACTACCACAAAGATGGTTGCAAGAGGAAAAAAGTCTTCCCTAGATATAGGCACGAGGTTCACGATGGATCATCCTACACAGCGAATGTCTCTTGTGCGAATTACAAGAGAGAACATTTCTCGAACCCTACGAAAATGACTAAGTGGAAACTCGGGATCTAACCGTAAAACGGTGTAGACGGGAGAATTTGTGGATGTCTCAGCTCGGCTTAACACAGATGGCAAATCCTATATCAGCGCAGTGAAAGAGTAGAAGAAACTAGGAGGCGCCGTAGCGGACAAAAGCTGGTCCAATCAGTACGTTGCTGTTGAAATTTTAATGTCCTATGTCCAGAATTCCAATTTCACGTGATGCATCAAAAATGCTTGTCCTTAAAGTTTCATTTTCTAGGTCGAGATTTTCGATTGTATCTGTTGAATTAAACTGGTTGAAAGTTATATTTTCTATGTCGAGGTTTAAGATTGTGTCGTTTGAATTACACGGCGGTGGTTGAAATTTTAATGTCATACGTCGAGAATTCCTAATTTACGTATTGGTTCAAAGAGTTTATGTTGATAGTTCCATTTCATATGTTGAGTATTTAGATATCATCTGCTGAATTACAAAAGCGCTGGTTGAAAATTCGATGTCCAATATCGAGTTTTTTTTTATTGTATCTTCTGAATTACACGGCGGTTGTTGAAATTTTAATGTCATATGTCGAGAGTTTCAATTTAACATGTTGAATCAGATTGATTGTGCTGAAAGTTCCATTTCATATGTTGAGTTTTTAGATCGTGTCTGTTGAATTACACAGCAGTGGTTGGACATTTTATTGTGCTTGTCAGAATTGCTATTTTTATATGGTGAAATGTTGTGTTGGTGTTAAAAGTAAGATACGAAACCTTCCACGAATACTGACTGCACCCAGACAGACCAGACATTGCATAACTAGAAGATCAAAGTAATTTCACAGTTTTGAAGACATCAAAGCCCATACGAGCAGCTGGTAAAAACCGAGATGGAGTAGGTAAGTAATCAGGATAAAGATTCACCAAACAGAAAAACCAATGTTACAAACGAAACACCAATTAAATCCAGCCGACGAAAATGATCAGCAATCGAATTGTCGCAGTGGTTTTAAAAAGAGACTAACACGTAGGATATCGAGTTCTGCAAGCAAGAAACCGATTAAATTCGGCCAACCAAACAAGCAGCAGACCGATGGCGACAGTACGAATGCTTGCCCCAAACAGATTATAAGAATGGTTAAAGATACTACTCGACTTCTGAAAAAACTGACGACGTTATTAAGATTTTTTACAAGTTTGGAAGTCTAGACAGTATGATTATTGGAGAGAACAGTCCTGCACTTCCATTCATTCTATAAATATGTCTCTAACCAAAACACAACCGAAATTTGAGGTTTAAAGACAAATATTGGTTAAATTATTAAATTAGTCCTTTGCTCAAAGAACACGAGCCAATAACTATCTACCTTCAGGAGACTTCTCAAAAGAAAACGATACATTAATCTTAGAAACTTCATAACTTACGCTTTCAATAAATAATGATAAGGTCTCTGGAAAAGTGTCCATCATTATAAAAAACAAAAAATTACAGTCAAATTAATATCAATACTACATTACAAGCTTACAAGCTACAGCGCTTTTTATCCATATACAAAACTCTTATACTGTCCTCAACGTCTCTCCCTCCAAGCACTCAGATCAAACGAACTAATTTTTAACGTTTTACTGATAGTTACCAACATATCTTGTTCTAATTGGCGACTTTAATGACCATCGTACAATTTGGGGCTGCAAAAATATGAACCACAGAGGGAAGAAAGAGAAGACTTTGTTTCCAGACAAAGTCCTTCCCTTTTTACCGATAAGTCATATGCCTACCTACATCCTGCCTCAGGATCCAACTCGTCCTTTAATCTGACCATCTGCTAGCCATCTCTTTTACTTTTCTACTCTTGGGAGTGACGACCTCCATGATAATGACCAATTTTCATTATATTTAGAAAGTAATACAAGCAAACAACAATGGCTAAGGGAGAGACGGAAAATTAACAAGGCAGATTGAGAAATATTTTTCAGTCGCTTGGCAATCGAATTCGACTGTTGATCGCGTTGATAACGTAGTGGACCGACTACCGTTTGTTACAAAGATACTCCAGGATATTGTTGGGGGATGCAATACCAAAACCTTCGGGGATTCCAAAGAAACGTATCAAAAAACTATATTGAATAAAACGACTCAATCAAGGTACGGAAAAAGTCATTCCAAATTTAAATGTCAATAAAAGCAACTGAAAATCTGGAAAAACAATGTATATACCGAGTGAAGGCAAGTCGAATAGAGAGAGAGAGAGAGAGAGAGAGAGAGAGAGAGAGAGAGAGAGAGATCCAATAAATCAGGATGGAATATGGTATATCTTTGCATGAAATAAAAGCAAATGTATCAAACACGACCTTACCATAGATCTCAAATACAATGGCCAAAAGATTTATTTAAATTATTGGAATTACAAAATGCTCATTGACTTTGAACTGAAATAACACTTTGGGATTGTCGTGGAATCATTCAAAAATATTCTGAATAATATCATTGTGATACATGAAGACTATTGGTACGTCAGCACATTCAAGACTTGGAATTCGTTTGGAACACCATTGGAATTCATTCGGAACATCCTATACATTTGACTTTTGATAAAACTTTTAGGACTATTTGGAATTTAATTCTCAATGCTGTAAATTAATCTTCAATTTTCAATTTTAGCTCAGAGAATTTAATTACTTGCTGAATTTTACTAAACTTTTTGGCTGTGCTTTTTCTGTTACTTAGTTTAATTCCGTAAAGTCGTAACAACTACCAAATTTTGAAACACTCACTTGACACGAATACCACTACACTACATGTTGTCAATAAAATTTGGGACACTGGCATCTTCCGGCCATATTGGCCAGAAGCAACAGTAATACCAGTACCTAAACACGGGAAGGACGCTTTCAGCTACCACCCCATATCACCAACAAGCCGTGTTTTCTAACCGTGGAACGGATAATAAAAAATAAACTTCTCTCGTACAAACTGCTATCAGACGTCCAATGTGGATTCAGACGCCTGAGGTAAACAATAAATCATCTTGTCAGACGTGATGCATTTGTTAGAGAAACTTTCATAAAGAAAGAGCATACAGTTGCGATCCTTATCCACTTGGAGAAAGCTTATGGCACCACTTGAATATGGCATAATGAATGGCCTTTCTAATATGGGTCTAAAGGGCTGCCTACCTAGTTTTATCTCAAATATTTTGAAAGACACGTTTTATATGTACGATAGGCATCGCCTTTGGTGAAAGCTATCCTCGAGATATGGGTGTATCACAGTTCATCATGCTATCAGTCACCTTAATCAACATCAGAATTAACAGTATGGTAAGACGTCTTCATCCTGGGCCTTACTGGTCATTATACGTTGACTACTTTTGATCCGACCGCTACAATGGCTTGAGTAGTTGGTGCGTCCGCCTTAGATGCGAGAGGTCGCGGGTTCGAACCTTGATCGAGTCATACCGCTAAAAAACAGCAAAACTCAATATTGGAAATACTGCATAATTCTCTGATCCAAAATCACGAGCTGGGTTATCAAAACTCTCCAGAACGTTGTTCCATCTTTGCGGATTTCAAAGAAACCTCAGCAGATCATTTCCTTTTTCAGAGTATATCTAATGAAATCATAGCCACCTATCATGGTGATATATTCCTGTATACAGACAGGACTAAAGATGGAGACAAAATTGGAGCTGCTGTTGCAAAATTTCATGGCACCATCTCGAGCTGGTTACTATATAGAGCTTCCATTTTTACCCCCGCAATTACAGACATGCTTTGAACTACACTGAAAACGCTACAAGCACAAATTTCTTCATCTTTTTGGATTCTCTTTCCAATCTGAAAGCCTTGCAAAACCTTAACTTTGACAACCCGTTATTATCCCAGATATTATATCAACATGATACAATCTGGAAAATGTATTAAGGATAAACAAAGAGCAGACAGTAGCGAAGGGTACACTTTGCAATGAATGGGACTTCTATGTTAAATTTGGTCGTTTGCACTTTGGGGTCATAACGGGAATTTGACATGGAGCAGATTGGGCCTGTCTAGGGTCAAGGAGAAATTGAACATAGGGAATGTAGAGCGACAATGGATTGGGCCTGTCTAGGGTCAATAGGAATTGGAGAGGGGTGACGTCACGGTACTGGACAATGGCAACAATGTTGCAAGTGGCTGACCTCAATCGGGCGGAACAGTGTGGCAAGGGGCTGACCTGAATACACACTACTTATAGGGACAAATGGGGACATAGACATAGAGACGTGGTTAGAGACAGTGTTAGAGACATAGAGACATAGACATATTGCACAAACATAGTTATGAAACATAAATCTATCACACCACAAATCGACTAAAAATAATTTTAGGCAAGAGAGAATAGATACCTTTTCGAGGTAATGGGGTGGCCCTGAAAAGGGCAGCTTAGCTTTCTTCTACTTTCTCTCCTCTCTTCTTTTTCTCCACCAGCACCTTATTTACTCCAGGACATTCTTCTTCTTCTTCTTTTCATCCTCCTTTTCTTCCTTCTCCTCCATCTCTTTTTTTTTCTCTTTTCATTCTCCTCCTCTTTTATTACCTTAGCATTGTATCTTCTTATCTCTTCTTTTATCTCCAGTTCCTCCTATTCTTCTTTTTCCTGTTTTATCAGCTCTCTCAGTCTGTCATTTGTCTTCTTCAAATTATTAATTTCCATCCTCACTCTATGGGGACTATAACACCCATACTCCACTTTCACCAGCAGTTCCTCTGTCATCCCCAGGTCATCTACTACCTCTTGCAACTTCATCATTTTTCCTTAATATTGCTGGCCATTTTTTTTATTCAATGTTAAATTGCCCTATTAGGTTGACGAATGCTAGATGTTAGATATCTCAAGCACGGACGTGAAAGAAAACATCCCCTCTTACCAACTACCCATATCACCTACCAAACAATTAACAGTGATATGAGTGCTAGCCTAAAATAAATTTTTATACAAAAAAAAACACACTAATACTAACAAAACCACTATACTTTCTATCAACACATAGTGGAGAAATAAATTTCTTATGTACAAAGCACACCATTACATACAATCACATCAGCAAAGGAGTTAGTGTTTATAGTGACATTATTTCACATTCACACAAAACAAACATTCACGAGTGTAGGGACAAGTGGTTTGTTAAGGGAAAAAAAGACACACATACACACACAAACGTACGCGCACACACATACACACACATACACACACAAACAAACGTACGCGCGCACACATACGTACAAACACTAACACACACACACGTACACGCACGCACACAAACAAAAATACACACACGTACACGCACGCACACAAACACAAACAAAAATACACACACAAACGTATGGGCACGCACACGCACACAAACAAATACATACATACGTACGCGAACGAACACAAACACAAACAAATAGACACACTTACGTGTACGCACACACACGCACATAATTATATGATTGGCAACTTGATTAATCTCTCTTTAATAGAGAACTGGTTAGCCCTGAAAAGGGCTGTTTATTTTTTAACTCCAAATACATCTGGTTAATAGTGACACCTCCCAGGCCGGGCACAACAGACACATCGCCGACTCCAGTCATTGTTCCAATTGATATTCGTGGTTGAGAGCGCAAAGGACACTCGAGTAGCTTCAGAACCCCAATCTTCAGTTTGTGGGATTCTGAAGTCTCTCTTCCTTGCTATTCTTCGTCCTGCCTGTGGATGTTGTGGTCTCCTTTCTTGCAGGGTTCGCTGAGGTTCCCATACTTGCCTCTGCCTCTCCAATTCTTCTTCCCAATTTTCGATTTGAGGGATCACGGCTCTCTGTGCTGGTAGTGGCTGTTGTACTTTTCGCTGTGGAGTTGTCTTCACCTCAGTCTTGACCTCACACTGAGGTCTAATCAGGAGGTGAGGCAGGATCTGTCTTTTCTTTTCCTTCTCCTCTTCTTTCTTCTTTTTTTCCTCCTCTTCCTCAAGTCTGGCACTTTCTGCAATGGCCTCCATGGCCAGCTCATCCAGGATTCACCTAGCATACTCCAGGTGCATTTGGAGTTCTAAGAGTTTTGAAATCCTGCTCACATTCATTTAGCTGACGAGTCAATGATGTGTAGCCAGGCTGACGAACGCTACGATTTATATGCTTGAAGGAAAACACTCCCTTACACAAAAACTAGCAATATCCACTCCACCATCAATAACATGGAACGCGCGGACCTAAAAGAAACACTTACGTTCACTTTTCCTACAAACACACTTTATTATCACTCATACATATAAAAACTACACACTATCTTACAAGTCAGAGAAACGAAGTGTTTATAGGCACACTTCTATTTTTGAACCTACCAACACACAAAGACAGACAAATATTGGCAAATTAATAGTATGTCTTTTCTAGATTGTTTGGGGTAGCCCTGAAAGGGGCTGTTTTGGTGATGGTTGTAGCAATCTCTTATTGTCTAAGATTGCGTCCCTGTCTGGCTGCAGGCTTTCCTACAGGTTTGGGTCTGCTTCTTCGGAAGGAGAAGGAGAACTCTTTCGTGCCCACACGGCAGTCCACAAAACCTCTGTCTGGCTTCTGCTATTGTTGCTTCTGATATTACTATTCTCTCTGCTGTTTCTGAAGTCTGTACTTCTCGGTCCATTCTTCTTCTTATTTCTTGACTTCGTCTTTAAACACCTCTTCTATCAAGTCTGGGGTCACTTTTAACATCCTGACAGTTTCAATCTAATCAGGCGCTTGGGTATCAGGCTTTGCCTGACACGATGTAAATTCACGTGGGCTTCGTTCAGCTTTGCTAGTCTTGAAGGCATCTTCATACGTTGACGCATTAACAATGGATGGTCAGACTGGAGACCGCCCCGCTTTATATGGCTCAAACGCGGAAGCGATAGAAAACATTCCTACGGTTATTGGTTAGGAACGCTATAGCCTATCTCATGATGAGGGATAGAGAGAAGTCAAAAACCATGTATAGTGATAAAAAAAATTTAAAACAAACCACCAACAATCCTTTTTTAATAACATTTTTATTCAACGAACAAACAACCAACACATAATATAACAATTCATATAATATCAAATAACCAATTTTTGACAAGTTTGACAACGTTGTGGAGTCAAGTTAGACTTCCACTGATGAAGGTCATTTGGCCATTGATATACACTACGTTTCCTAACTAAAGACAAGAGATATCCATAATGGTTACAAAACCGTCGATCTACTTTTCATCGTTTCTAGAAGAGTTACAATCAAATGTTCTAAGAGATATCCAAGACTGCGTTGATGAAGAAAATACACACAATATTGTCCACACAGCATGGAATATGTGCCTTGTAATTTCACATTATTGAAGCGAGTCGTCTGGGCATTTCTTCTCATAAAGTCGATGATGTCGTCTTGCAAAGGTGGTAGTCCAAACGAATCAAAATACTCCACACAGGCATCGTGGGAAAAGTAGACGGCTACCCAGAGGGTTCCTGGGAGATGACTGTCGTCCGTATTGATGACATAAGCTTGATGGTCTTTAGGTTTGCAATGAGGAAGTTCATCTTCAGTACACACGACAGGATTCCAAGAGCAGTGTACGAACTGTTTTTCAAAGGTAATAAAGTTCTCAGGTATCCATTTTTTTTTCCTGTTTCACAGATAATGATAAGTCATCAATTCAATTCTGACTTTTTGCTTGAAAATCTCTGTCAACTAATCGTCTCTCTTCGCTTCGTCTCCATGCTCGGGTCAGGAGAGATTCGATTTGATGGATCTCTAGAGCAGTCAATGGAGGGCAGGAATGATCACGCAAGTCTTTATACCACTGATGCAACACTGCTTCTTCCGAGATGAGACTCCAAGCGTCCTGCAGACACTTGTCCAATTTTTCTTCTTGATTCATCATCAGACATTTATCATGTTGAATTTGACTGGGATGATCGTTTTGACATCCATAGCAATCTTTCTTGGTCAGCCCTGTAATGGTTTCTGCCAGGTGTTTGGCAAAACAGGAGACTAAATGTTGCTCTTATTCTGGCCATCTGGACATGACCATGTCCTCTTCGTCTTTGTCGTCGCTGCCTTGGTGTGGAGTGAAATCAATGGCCCACTAAGCGTAGCCTCCTGCATAATCGTCGTACGAAATGCTGTGGCTGTTGTTGGCCCCGTGGCTTCGTACATGGACAAGTACGATCTCAAGTAATTCTTCTGGGTAAAGTTAGGCTTGAAGGGTCTGGTACACAAGGTCTTGCCATCGCGACTGACTTCGATCTTGGACACTATAGTGATTAGCAGTGACGGCTCATTTGAGGGCTTCGTTGCTGATGACGCCGACGATTAAACGTTTGGGAAACTGTCCTTGGAACAAATGATCATCGATCTTGGATCGGAGTCCAGTGGAAATGGTGAAAGTTTGGATCGTCAGCTGCTGCTAGGACTTTGTCGTTAAACTTGTTCTTGCCTGCTGTGACAGGTTAACATACCACGCAAGCATCCAGATGAGTGTTCTTGGCATCTTTTCCGTATGTTGTGACAGGTTAACATACCACGCAAGCATCCAGATGAGTGTTCTTGGCATCTTTTCCGTATGTCAAGAGATTTTCCATGAACGCTCCAAGCTCCGTAAGGGTAAGTATCCATCCTGCTGCTGACTAGTTGGTTATTCAAGTACAAATCCACTTCGCTAAGCAAGGAATGCATGAAATCGTTGACGAGCTACTCTAGCATCGACTCCCGAAGCGGTATCGTCGGTTTTGATCACTTTGACTCTCAGATACAAGTAACTGCTATTCAGATAGATGTAATCTTCGGGATGTCCTTTGATTTCAAATTCTATGGGGGCTAAGGTCGTTAAAGAGGAGATTAGATGAACTTTTATCCATTGGGATTCTTGCTTCGTCATCATATGGGTGGCATGGCAAACAGATCCAGTTCCGACTTCGCAAGACTCTCGGTACATCATATTTTCTGTTATTTCTCGGACGGTTCATCTTTTCTTTGTCTTTCTAGCTTCATGTGTGTGAAGTCCTTTTGAGGGGTGTCTTCGTCATCTCTTTCTGTCTTGTCCTTCCTGTGGCGTCATGGAAACGTGAATGCCGTGGCTGGGCAGGATCCGTGGCATTTATAGGAGATTCTCTTCGGCCCAAAATGTCTTTGCCAGTTTCAAGCAAGACATTTTTGCCGGCTCTCAAGAAAGCTTCTTTAGTATTTTGTTTGTCGATGATGACATTTTGGAGAAATTCTTTGCCTTGCGTCAAAAGCGGCATCTTTCAAGGCGTTCAATCTTCGTCGTGTCACCATCGGTTTCAAAACGGGAGCCATCGAACGAAACACCGATTTCAAAATATCTCCTAAACTATGTCCTCGCTGTCGAGCGACCTCTCGGTGCACAGGATATATGACTTACAAGTCCTTAGAGATTCGTTTTCAAAAATGGAGTTTCACCGTAAGTTTCCCTTTGGAGAATGAAATATTTTGTCCCAGATCTCCTTTTATAGCAATGTTGACACTGTCGAAATATGACTTACTGACGAGCAAGTACTGAGGATGTACAAATTCGCGGTGAACGTGATAGGTGATTCCACCTTCCTCGTCATTGGGCGTGGCAGAATCCACTTTGGAACAAATGACTCACAGTAACGGTACGGATGTGTGTCCCACCACGGTGTACTCCACCACATCAGAGTATACAAAGATCAAATTAAATCCTAGGATCAGTTCTACAGGGGATCGATAAAACGTTGCAAAAGTCAAGTTGTTGGCGATGAGTGTTATGTTGTTACCCTTGACCATCTTGAGGTCTCCGCCCAAAATGTAAGACAACTGAGGACAAAATGTAATGGCCAACGTTTGAGAATTCAAACATTTCATCAGTAGGCGACGAGCCACTTTATGGTGCTCTATCGTGACATGTCGTTTGGTTTTCTCCAGGGCTTTGCCAAACAGCGCATTGAATTTGGAAGCAATCGTGTCCACCAGATGTTGACCGTTAAAATAATAGCCTGCAGGAATTTTCATCAGATAGATGTACCGTGGAGAATCGGGGGACACTTGTCGTTTCATAGAGGCACCTACAATTTCGTTCTCATTTAAGTATTGTTGAACTTGATCGTTCAGAACTTCGACCTCAAAGGTGTTTTGATTTTCAGTGATGTTTTTGATTTGTTTCGGGTGACTCATTTCGACCAAAGCCACTTCCCAATGGGATTCATGATCCAATTGGATGGCCTGAGGTAATTTGGCCGTGAAACAGCACAAAGTATTGTGGGGAAACATATCCAGGAACTGTCACTGGGTAAAGTTAAGTAAAACTGGTTATTCACAATTCCAGAGTTCTGCTGTCCGAGGGGTCACTGGAGGTCACAGGAGTTTCTAAAAGAGGATTGTTGATGTTGTTGTTGTTATTGTGACTGTTGGGAGGGTGACTGACGTTGGGCGCAAGACTCCCGTTGTTACCGTTAGAGTATTTCGGGGAAGGATTGGGGAGAAGGTAGCCGATGCAACTGCTCAGTAAAATGGTCCACAGTTGTTTGTCTCCTTGTTGCAAACTCAAATTGGCAATGGAAGCACCAAGGACACAATACACCACAAGGATATGGCAGAAAAAGACGATTTACGCACTTTCTCCACACCTGCAAGGGTTGCTTTTGTAGATCTTGCAGAGAAGGACTGGGAGAAGGAGTGGTCGCTGTGATGGTTGAGGCTGTGTTGAAGGGCATAATGTTCACTTCTTTTTATAGTCGATGACTTGCGAAGCGTCGATCTAAGAGTCAAAATTCGGCGAATATCTTTTCCAATGTACTTTGACTTCTTTGACACGACGGTTTCCCACTTTACGGGTTCTTCGATCGAGAATATTTTCGATATCGTACAGTTCGTCATCTATTTTGGTCACGCGTTGTAACTCTGGCAGGTAAAACGTTCCTTTTAGCACATCCCCGTTCATGTCTTCCAATTTATAGACGGCAGGTGGTCCAGTTGGGTAAGTAACCTTTGTCGAAAGTTGTTTAGCTTTTGGCAGTGCACACCCAATCTCCCGCCGTCAACACTCCACCTTTCTTGGGGACATCCACAGTCCTGGACGTGCCAAACAGGCGCTCAAAGACGGTCACTTCATTGTCGGGAGTCAGTGGGGGGGGGGCACAATCCAATGCTCCGATGGTAAGATTGGTTGTACGCTTTGACCAGGTGTTGTAAGACGTCGATGTACTTGAGAGTGTGTTGATGCATAAAATATTTTTCATTCTTAGGATTAAATTTTGGATTATATTCACAAACCGTAAGTCCTATTTCCAATTTTTACATTCTTTTCTAGGGAAATAAATTATTTTGTTAAAATATACAAAGCTTGTTGACTTCACTCTTTTCTCTTGTTATTATTGTAAGAGCCTACACGTAACAGGAGCAAAATGGGGTTGCTCGTCCTTGGGATATATGAATTTTGGTTAAATATTTCAGAAAATTGTTTTTTGAAATTTAAATTCCCCTAATCGTTAAATCCCAAGTACTATTTTACATTTTGTTTGAAATTTTTAGTGAAAACAACAGGCTTTCATTCACAATGTTATCAAAAGTGGAAACTTTTCTTTCTAGTCCAACTCAGGAGCAGTTGGATAGTCTGAAAAAGATGAGTCGCTTGAACTTGCCAGAAAGTACGATCTTTCTGAAGAAAATCTTCCTTAACGAAACAAGAAATTAAAAATATTTTGATTCAATATTTGGTAGAGAAGAATGTTTTTGATAAAAGTGTTTTGGCTACGGTCAGTAAGTCGGTATCGGACTCTGACATAAAAATAATGGAATTAAAAATGAAATACAAGATGGAACTGGAGTTAAGGAAGCTCTAGCTTCAGCAAGAGGAAAGAGAGAAACAATTGCAGTTACAATTTGAAGAGAAGGAGAGAGAGGGACAGGAAAAAGAGAATGATAAACAAATGAAATTACAATTTGAAGAGAAGGAGAGAGAGACAGGAGAGGGAGAAAGATAAACAATTACAATTTGAGAAAGAGGAGAGAGAGACAGGAGAGGGAGAAAGATAAACAGTTACAATTTGAAGAAAGAGAGAGAGAGAGACAGATACAAATCCAAAAAGAGAAGAATGAAAAGGAATTTCAAATTAAAATGAAAGAATTTGAGCTGGCAAATGAAAAGCACATTTCCACTTCATATACAAATTCAAGTTTTGACATTAAAAGAAATATCAGGTTAATGCCCCCTTTTAGAGAAAAAGAAGTAGACAAATATTTTATCTATTTTGAAAAAGTTGCTGAAAATTTGAAATGGCCAAGGGAGCATTGGACTCAATTATTACAATTTGTAATTTTTGGCAAGGCCCAAGATATCTATGCATCTCTGTCAGTACAACAAAGTTTGGTTAAGGAGTGCATCTTAAGGGGTTATGCGTTAGTCCCAGATGCTTATCGGCAAAAATTCAGAAACTATAAAAAAGAATCTGGACAAACTTATGTTGAATTTGCTAGAGAAAAAAAGCAGTTATTTAAGATATGGTGCTTAGCCAAGAAAGTTGAACATGATTATGAAAGTCTTGAACAACTTGTGTTACTTGAAGAGTTCAAAAACTGTGTTCCTAATGACATTAAGAATCATCTTGAAGAGCATAAGATTGAAACCTTGGAAAATGCTGCTCTTGCTGCTGATGAGTATTCCTTAACTCATAAATTTGCTGTTGTAGGCAAATCATTCACTCAGCAGTCTACTGGTAGAAAGGTATTTCAGCCCAATACAACTCTTCCTAAAACTCAATCTGG
Organism: Megalonaias nervosa; assembly: GCA_016617855.1. Classification (NCBI taxonomy): domain Eukaryota; kingdom Metazoa; phylum Mollusca; class Bivalvia; order Unionida; family Unionidae; genus Megalonaias; species Megalonaias nervosa. Next base: position 14,318 of record JAECUM010014797.1, on the reverse strand, counting down.
CATAACTTCTAAAAATCAAGCTTCTGATAAACTTTATTCAAAATCCTTCTCTATTCCTACGTGTACCTATTGCAAGATAAAAGGACACGTCATTTCTGATTGCTTCAAATTGAAATATAGGCATCAGAATCAAGATAGACCTATCCCAAATGCTCTTATTTCTAAGAGGTCAAGGTCACGGTCATGTATTGAAAGCAATACATTTGTTGGGTCTAATAAACCCCAGTCTGATTTTATATCACTCTTGGGTGATTCGGCCAATCCTATCCCTATTAAAATTTTAAGGGATACAGGAGCTTCTCAGAGTCTTTTATTATCAGGTACTTTTCCTTTTTCTGAGAAGTTCTGTTCTAATGAGAGTTTTCTGATTCAGGGAGTAGAGTACGGCTTTGTTAATGTTCCTCTCCATTCTGTAAATTTGTCATCAGACATAGTTTCAGGACCTGGGACAGTCGGAATAGCGTATTCTTTACCCGTTGAGGGCATTCATTTGTTGCTAGGCAACGACTTAGCTGGAGACATGTTTGTGGTTAATCCACTTGTAACTGACAAGCCTTCTTTGGATCAGAAAGTTGATCCTATTGAAAAAGAATACCCTGAGTTATACCCAGCTTGTGCAGTTACCAGAGCTATGGCAAAGAAAGCTCTTGAGAATGATTTTGATAAGGAAAATATTCCTTTAGCTGACACATGTATTGGTCAGGCTTTTGATGAGGTCACTTTCACTCCTAATTTGGATCAATCAAAAGATATTGATCACAGTAATCCTCTTTTAAATACTCAGGGTGATAAACGACAATCACTTGTCGTCGAACAGGAAAAAGATCCCGAGATCTCCTGTTTATTTCAGAGGGCCATTAGTGAAACTGAAGCCACTGAAGTACCTGTCTGTTATTCATTACAAATGGAATTCTTATGGGAAAATGGAGACCTCCCGAGGTACCTGCTAATGACTAATGGTCAGTGAACTATCAGATTGTAGTTCCAAAATCTTACAGACAGGAAATACTTAGTTTGGCCCATGAAACTCCTCTGGCTGGTCATCTAGGGATAAATAAAACTTATAACAAGATCTTGACTCACTTTTATTGGCCAAAAATCAAAAGTGATGTTTGTAAATTGTGTAGATCTTGTCATACTTGTCAAATGGTAGGAAAACCCAATCAGAAGATACCTAAGGCTCATCTGCAACTAATTCCTGCATTTGACTAACCATTTAGCAGAATTATGGTAGATTGTGTTGGTCCCTTACCTAAGACCAAGTCAGACAACCAATATTTGTTGACCATTATGTGTGCATCAACAAGATTCCCAGAGGCAATTCCTTTGAGGAATATTAAAACCAAAACTATAGTAAAAGATTTGATAAAGTTTTTTTTACTCAATTTGGCCTTCCTAAATCTGTCCAATCGGATCAAGGGTCAAATTTCATGTCTGGAATTTTTCAGAAAGCTATGCACAAATTAGGCATTAAACAGTTTAAATCTTCTGCCTATCACCTTGAGAGCCAAGGGGCCTTTGAAAGATTTCATCAGACTTTAAAGAATATGATTCGATCATATTGGTTTGATACGAGCAAGGATTGGGATGAAGGTATTCATTTACGGTTGTTTTGCTGTTAGGGAGTCCGTTCAAGAATCTTTAGGATTCAGTCCCTTTGAACTAGTTTTCGGACATACTGTGCGTGGACCTTTGAAGTTGTTGAAAGAAAAACCTCTTTCAAATGAAGATACTGAGCTCAATCTTCTGGATTATGTTTCTGATTTTAAGTACAAGTTGTCAAAGGCTTGTGAGGTCGCAAGAGCAAATCTGCGCTCTACTCAGTCCAGAATGAAATCAAGATATCATAAAAACTCAAGGGATAGGAGTTTTCAGCCTGGTGATAGAGTTCTAGCTCACTTGCCCATTCCACAAAATCCAATTCAGGCCAAGTATTATGGTCCATACACGGTTGAAAAGAAAGTAAATGATTTAAATTACATCATAAATACTCATGGTGGGCGAAAACAAAAACAACTTTGCCACATTAACATGTTAAAGGAGTATATTGAAAGAGATAGCCAAGTAAATCATACAATTAATTTATTTGTACCTGCCCCACCAACTGAGGATTTAAGTGAAGAAATTCAATTGGACACTGTTGATCTTGGAGCAACAAATCTTCGGAATTCGGAAGTTATGAGAAATCTGGACCAGAAACTTTTACATTTGCAGCAACAAGAAAGAAATGAACTTAAACAGTTATTATTCGAATATGAGCACTTGTTCCCAGATATTCCTACGAGGACAAACAAAATGTTTCATGACGTTGAAACTGTAGATTCAAAACCTGTGAAACAACACCCATACAGGATGAACCCTCTCAAACAGGAATACTTGAAAAAGGAAATACAGTATTTGCTGGAGAACGATTTCATAGAACCCAGTAAAAGTGATTGGAATTCACCATGTATACTTGTTCCGAAACCGGATAAAACTTTCCGTATGTGCACTGATTATAGGAAGGTGAACAGTGTAACAAAAACAGATTCATTTTCATTACCAAGAATCGATGATTGTATCGATAAAATTGGAAATGCCAAGCATGTCACCAAATTTGACCTTCTGAAAGGATTTTGGCAAATTCCACTTACGGAAAGAGCGAAAGAAATTTCGGCATTTGTGACTCCAGATGGACTCTATCAATATAAAGTAATGCCATTCGGGATGAAGGGTTCCACAAGTACGTTTCAACGCTTGATGAATATGATTTCCTCTGGTCTAGATAATTGTGATGCTTACATCGATGATGTCATCATCTACAATGACACCTGGAAAGGACATCTTGCCACGATTCGGAAATTCTTTGACAGACTCACTGATGCAAATTTGACAATCATTTTATCTAAAAGTGAGTTCTGCCGTGCTTGTGTAACTTTTCTAGGACATATTGTGGGACATGGTCAAGTTAAACCTATAGATGCTAAAGTCAAAGCTATCTCTGATTTTCCTGTGCCTGTCAGTAAAAAGCAACTAATGCGATTTTTGGGCATGGCCGGATACTATCGAAAGTTTTGTTCCAATTTTTCTAATGTTGCTGAACCTCTGACAAACTTCTTAAGTAAGAAAAACAAGTTTCTTTGGACTGAAAAATGTCAGGAAGCTTTTGATATATATTAAAAGCCATACTCAAAAGTGCGCCGGTTCTAACAGCTCCAAATTTCAATCAATCTTTTAAATTATCTGTGGATGCAAGTGATGTTGGGGTTGGAGCAGTATTGATTCAAGAAGATAGAAATGGTGTTGATCACCCAGTGTGCTATTTCTCTAAGAAATTAAATAAGCACCAAAGAAATTACTCAACAATCAAGAAGGAATGTTTGGCTTTAATACTGGCATTACAGCATTTTGAAGTTTACATTAGCTCAGCTCCTTCTCCGGTTGTTGTGTATAGTGATCACAATCCCCTTACTTTCATCGACAAGATGAAAAATAAAAATCAAAGGTTATTAAGGTCGAGTTTGTTTTTGCAAGAATATAATCTCAACATCAGGCACATCAAAGAAAAAGAGAATTTGATTGCAGATGCACTTTCTCGTTTATAGAAATATTATTTCGTATACACTTTATATGATTCATAAGAATTTTCTTATGTAATATTGTTTACCTGATATATAATTTACATATTTTAAAAAGAAAGCTTTCTTATATAAATCTTTCTTTTTTCTTATGGGGGAAGTGTTATGTATATGTAATTAAATTGTTTGTGTGTTAGTTTTAAAATTCTTTTTTATTTTATTTTTGCTTCATTACATTCTATTGTAATTATTATTTTCACGGGATTCGATATTTTCTTTCAGCAATGTTCTTTATCTAGAACGTAAAAGATGTTACATTAGCATTATTTTTAGTTCACCCTGGTGCGCGGTGATGTAAACACTACGCGAAAACGGCTGGCTATTGCCAAGGTCATTTCAGCCTAGTCTGAATAAACAATGTTTTATTTTTAAATTTATTTCAGAGAGAGAGTGGTTCTTAGATAGTGCTACGTGACAAATTTCATTTTTCCTATTGCGTTGTTCAAGTGTTAAGAGACCACGTGATCTATCCCGCAAGAACGGAATGATATTTTAGTTGGATTTAATACCCTTTCTGAGAGCTTTTCAGTTAGTTGTATTTTTGAAACCTTGAGGGCTGGAGAGGTTTCTATTGTTGAAACCAAATTGTTTTTGAAGTTCATTTGTTTTTGCAAATTAATAATTTATTCTCTAGAAAACCAAACGAGTGTATTTTTTTTATAAAATTTTGGGAGAAAGAAATTCAGTGGAAATTTATTCTGGAATTATACGGAAACATAAACTGTGATTCAACTGAGGAATTGTTGCCATTTGTACAAGGACCACATCTGACGTCATCGCCTTCCATATTGGAACGTCGTCAAGATTCTGGATTCTAATAGAACTATTTAGTGATAGGACTTGTATTTTTCATTCTTCGGATTAATCTTTGGATTATATTCACAAACCGTAAGTCCTATTTCCAATTTTTACATGGTTTTCTAGGGAAATAAATTATTTTGTTAAAATATACAAAGCTTGTTGACTTCACTCTTTTCTCTTGTTATTATTGTACGAGCCTACATGCAACAGTAGTTTCCATCATGTTATAATAATGTTGCATTGATTCACTGCGCACAGACGCTAGCGCACCTATATAGGGAATGTGACATCACAGGTAGCTCTCTTCGGATTGAAAGACAGACTCCGCACTGTGACTGAATTTTGTAACGCGTGATAGGATTGGTGAAAGAATTCAGTCCGTTTCGATCCGCTCTTCCACTGTAAATAACCGTGGTTCGCCTCATTCCATTCACCTGTTCTCGTCACAAGATGTGGACTAACGTAGGATCATCTACCCTCCTATCGTCGATGCTGTTCAACTATCCAGGACTATCTCATGTATGTTAAATCATCATGGGCAATTACCCAGATGACAGAGACGGCTCTTTGGAAATGTAGGATCTATGTGGAGAGAAAAGGCTGTCTGAAGCGAGTCTTAATCTATGGTCCAGAGGTCAGACGAAGTTTGAGGAAGAGAAGAAGATCCGTGCTATGCCCTCTATGCTAACTGAATGGTGCTAACAAAAAAAAACCAAAGGCCCTTTTCAGGGCCACTCCATTGCCTCGAAAAGAAATCTATTCTCTCTTGCCTAAAAAATGTTTAGTCGTTTTATTTGTGTGATAGATTTATGTTCATAAATCTATGTGTGATATGTCTATGTTTCCGTCTGTGTCTCTAACCCTGTCTCTAACTACGTCTCTATGGCTATGTCTCTATTTGTCCCTAGAATAACGCGTATTCAGGTCAGCCCATTGCCACACTGTTCCGCCCGACTGAAGTCACCCACTTGCAACATTGTTGCCAGCGTCCAGTACCGTGACGTCACCCCTCTCCAATTCCTATTGACCCTAGACAGGCCCATTCCATTGTCGCTCTACATTCCCTATGTTCAATTCCTCCTTGACCCTAGACAGGCCCAATCTGCTCCATGTTAAATTCCCGTTATGACCCCAAAGTGCAAACGACCAAATTTAACATAGAAGTCCCAATGAATGAAAAGTGCCCCCCCCCCTTTCACTACTGCAGATAAAGCAGCCAAACTGCCATGCAGTCATCCGTTTCCGAATATGATTCCACTTCAAATATTATATAAATTAGCACTCCACAAATATGTAGAATGAAAACTCCATTCTCCACAAAGATGTAGAATGAAAACTCTGCTCACCACAAACATTGGCGCCCTCAGAATAGGTCAAGGGGGGGGGGGGGTCAAGTGACCCCCCCACCGAAATCATACTGCAAATGTATATATAATTTCCGACAAGTTTAATCATGCAAATGAAGCTGAAAATGTGTCACAAGATTCTGTTCAAGACGCTTAGTAAATTTTAGCTTTAGTTTCAGACTGCTTACTATACTAACTCTCCCGGCCGTGACTGATGGACCCCCACCCCCCGCAAAAAATCCCATGACCACAAACAAGTTTCAGAACACTAAGCTTATCTTTTGAAAGTGACATCCCTCATTTTGAAAAACTTGCAAAGATGAGGTGGTACTAAGTCAATCGAGTACCAGACACTCATACCTGACTCACCTGAAAGGTGAACCTCGTCTAAAATGTGTACCCTTCCCGAGTCCGCTGACAGTGAAACCCATTCTTGTCGAGTCCACTGACTTATACACTGTGAAACATAAGTTTTTGGGGGTTTGAGGGATGTTTCTTTTATTGTGAATTCGATGAGGGCACTTCATGATGAGGCACCACCCGTGAAAATCTTTGTGACAGAATGCGGTGTATATAACAGATGTCGACCATAAGTTTTACGATCTTACATATTTTACCTATATATTTAACTTTTTAGACATTTTACAGAATTTTAACATCTTTAGTTTTCATTCTATGTTTTAGTATTTTATACTCATATTTCTTTGGGCTGCGTTATCTTCCTAAACTTTTTTTGCATTTTTCCTTTTTACATTTTTAGAACTTTCCTTTTAATTGACACCATATAGCCTTTATTGGGCTGATGTGCTTTTAAATGCACACACATACATACATACATACATACATACATACATACATACATACATAATTTGTGGAGAGGGAAATTAAATAGGCATAGGATGAGGATGTGTGTTTTCAAACATATGATTCTAATTTGCCCTGTCTTGAGCTACGTCTATATGAATGCATTTTCCCATGATGCATTGTATCATCTAGGCCCTCACACGTGGATCAGATACTTCCCCATAGTTGCCGGAAAACGTCAGTCGCCGGTGAACATTACCACAGCAGCCAGTATCTATGACGACAATCTTGCAGCAAATCCTATTGACATCTCGTATCAATCCGAAACTAGAATGATGGTTTTGAACAACGGGCATTCCATACAAGCCAACACGTACGCAAAATCGGGTGAGCTCTGTGGGAAAAATAGTAAAAATCATTCTTTAAGGGGAACCAGATGGCTTGTTTTTGAATAAACTAGTGCCACCATACTTTTTGATCTTTATGGGATACCTTCGGCATCATATTACTTTTAGAGTAGCAATGTCCCATGTCTAATTTTTTATGTGACAAACAACCTTTTTTCATAATGTTATTGGTTGGCTAGTTAGTTTTAAGTTTTTTTTTATCCAAGAAAGATAAAAAAAGGTAAAATTTTAAAATGCAGATTTAAAAAACAACACAAACCTCACTCTTTAGAAGGCCAAGATCTTTTCAGATCGAACATTATCACGGGACTCATTAGGCGGCAAAAAGCTGTCTCCATTAGTCCCTCTTGCGACATGTTGGAGTGCACATCGGCCTTTTATTCCAGTGCCGGCAGGGAGAGAGCCGGTGGGGGAAGGGGGGAGTAGGGGCGGTGAAGAGATTAATAACACCGATGCAAAAATAAATGGTAAATATAGAGTTATTTTGTGACACATAAATTATTCAACAAAATAAATTAAAGATTTAACACAAAGGAGAAATGAAGCTGAATATAATAATTTCTTTCACTAAAGTGGATTTGATGTATCACTGTAGACTTTAGAATCTGCTTTAAAACATCTTAAGAAAAGAAAGTTTATATTGCAAAGCTCAGTTACACATACCAAAATCATTTACATGTACGTTAAATTAAATCTAAAGAGCGTCGGCTATTGTCTCTTTCCGTCCATTCTTGTACTCATCGGATGAAGATTCACTTGATACTTCCTGTAAGTGATTTTAAATACAACATGTATACATCACTGAACTAAGATTAGGAGCGAAAAACCACTTCAATAGCATTTCTCTCTCGAAAAAAAAGCACAAAAAAAAAAACCACCAAAAAAAAAACATGGTTTCAATATATTGAAGATATTTCGAAACAGACAAAATATTCAGCGTTAGAAATTCGAGTGCAGTTGTCAACTATGCATCTATAGTTTCAACAGATAAAAAAATTATTTTACAAGCTAACTGCTTACCTTCAATATCGATCAGGTAACTCATGAAAACGGAAACGATATCAAACATTCCGGCTGCGGCTTGATTCAATAGAATGATTTCTATCCTAAAGCAATTCGGTTAAATTTAAGTTTATAATCTTAATTTGTCTCACCTTATTACACACAAGATCATATTATCACTTGACATTACAGAAACCGCAGAAGTAGGTTTGAATATCCAACCCTCACGACGCCTTGTCTTTGGCTCACAGAGACTCGGTATCGCACTGAAAGCTATCGGTTTCTTATGTAACACGATCGCTTTGTAGTTCTTAGCTTTTAAAATCAATAACAAGAGTCGATATTTGCACGACGGAAAGCATGTCCATTTAAAGTCAACAAATTACACCGAGTTTTTAGGTTTCCTACACTTGTTACGACATTTCAAACCATCTGCGAAAGCACGTCAGATGAATATTCAAAGCTCGCATAACAAAAAAAAGATCTTTTATTTAGTAAGACTTGGCGAATTTGGTACATAATGTAGGCATGTCAAGAACTATATTCTAGTATTACCTATACAATTAATTCTTGCATAAATCACATCGATCTAACTCCAAAATCATAACAAGTAAGATGGTGACTTGTGCCGTTTATAACTGGATATTTCTACTACCTTATACCCAGTCACAAAATAAAATTTTTAATACGAACAACTCGAACATAAGTCAACAAATATGAGTGATATACATAATTCTACGAAAGTTCGAGAGCACCTCTACGTTCACAAAGGAATGACATAGTCAAAATACAACTGAGATTCACTATAGCAGCTTGGGTATAATGTGAGATAAAGGAAACAGTCTACTAATTAATAATTAACCAAGGTACCCGACTCGATATGAAAAAAGAAAAGGGGTTGTGGGAGAGGTATTTTTTTTTTTAATCAAACTTTCAACTTCTACACGCAATCTACCTGTGCATGTACACGATTTAGATTTTTTGTCCGGCAGGCTAAACTTATCTTGTATCTATCTGTTACGTAACTGATGATTAAGAAGGCTTTTATCGACCTTTCGCTTTAGGGACATGTATCTCGAGGAAACGAGGTGAAGCTCATAATTTTCATCGTTCAGAATGCCATCGCTTATTTAAGTGAACAGGTAGGTTTATTAGCTGGTCATCTAGCGCACAGAATAGTTTTATTTTCTCAAACGTTAACATTGATATATACGGAAAATTAGTGGTCTGACTCTAAGTACGAAATTTTCTGAACCGTGTCATATTGTGTTGAGTGTTCAGTAGGATTGTAAGGCAACATTTGTGACCCTGTATGATACGGGGTGGGAGTGGGGGATTTTATTATTATTCCGGACGACAGTAGAATCACGGCACCCCTGGTAAGAAGGCCACATCGTCTCGGACTTAAAGAGTAAAAATAAAAATAAAAATAAAAAACCCTCCATGCAGCAAATAGCATAGGCCGCAAAAAACAACAAATTTTAAAATGAATAGGATGTGCCACACTATTCATGTGGTGCGTCCTAAGCTTGCCTAATTGCCTAGTTGCAGGCGACAACATTACACGTCTTGGATACAAATTCACAAACACTAGGCCTACATTAATTCTGTAGAAAATTTTCAATGGGCGGCTATAATGTATATAATGCATTATTTAATACGTTTTAATTGGATAGCTGTGCCATTGTATTCCTTGTTGCTGTTGAATGTAAGTTGACTGTGGACTTTGAATATAATTTGCAAATTGCACGCGTTGTAGACTTGTAATTTATGGTTACCTGTAGCTATATAGTTAAAGTTTTCAGAAAATCTTCAGTTATAATTAATGTTTTTGTCGAAAGATCTTTCGAGATACCCATTCTATTCTAAAGATTTATGTTCCTAATAGTTGTTTCAACGCGTAAAATCTCCAATATTTTACGGTTAATAGTCGATTTTCTTTGAATGTTCTTTAAAAAACCTGCCACATATAAGTTTAGGTAAGTAGCATGCCTAACCCCTAATAAGGAATGCAATTTGTTGTAACCTTTGTTCATATATCTACATATTAACGGTCTTCTTAAGCATTCAGTGACACTTGTCATAGGCAGTCAATAAAATAATTTGTTGGCACATAATAATTTGACATTTTTGCACCCCCTCCACCCCCTCCAACTTTCAAGGTGACTGCAACTACACAGGAAAACAAATAAATGACGTAAAATATGCATTTCACTCTAAAATAAAGACTAGAGATGGTCCGCACAGAGACAAGAATCCATACTTTGCAGATTCATTGCTATGGCATGTAACGTCCTTCTACCATTAAAAGAAGGGTTATGTTTAGTGATTTGTGATTTAGATTTTTGACGTAGCTTTAACAATTTTTCAGTATTATCGCTACGATGTCTGCAGTGTAACAGTTTATAGTGATAATTTAGCACTAGGGCATCATGCCGCAGACATGTAGCATGATGTCCCACCCAGTCACATTATCCTGACACCAGGCCAACCAGTCCTAACACCAACCTCTTAATGCTGAGCGCCAAGCGAGGCAGCTGTTAGTACCATTTTTGAAAGTCTTTGGTATGACTCGGCCGGGGTTCGAACCCGCGACCTCCCGCATCCGAGGCGGATGCTCTACCACTAGGCCACTGGAGCGGTGTAGGGGTATGTTTAAATTATTTGACTAGCATTAAAACACTTTTCAAGATCTCGTTTACTTTTGGTGGATCTCTCTCTCTCTCTCTCTCTCTCTCTCTCTCTCTCTCTCTCTCTCTCTCGTTTTTAATTTTATTTTGTTTTATTTGGGTTTTGTTGTTGTTGTTGTTGTTGTTGGTTTGTTTAACACTGAACATACAAAGATCTCTCTCTAGTTACCATAACTAGATCTGGAGAATCAATGCTAGAAGATAGTTACAGGGAATTGCAACCCACAGCATTCAAGCAACTGACACTGCTGTTTTCGAATGTTTGAGAAAAAATTAACATGTGGAAATGTACAAACAACTGCTAAAATTGCATTTATATTAGGGTTACATACGCTACTTACATAAATATATATGTGCCACCCCCACCACTTTTTCAAAGAAAATTATTTATAATCTCACCAGATATTAGGTAGATTTTCTTTTCCTTTGAATTGCTTTTTTTTCTTTATATGTCGCGTTAAGCACTTCTCAGTTGCGTTATAAGCGTGTCGTCGTTAAGCAAGTCTCCGTTGAGTTTCTGTTTACACTAGGAATACCGTTGGTGTTATCATTGTTAAGGACTTCTCCGTTGCTTTCCCATACATGAGCTTTAGGAAAAGATGGCTATAACGTCCCAAGTTCACATCCATGTCTCCACCAAAGGTACAATCTGGTCAGTCTCACTAGAGAGATGCACGATCCAGTACAATATACACGATGGATGATGCATCAATCTTTTGCAATAGGAGCATGTCCATAGTAAAAATGCATACGATCGGAGGGTGTTCAGTTTTTAATATTGAGTATTAATAATTTCGACATGACATCATAGCTGGCATTCAACAAATCAAACACCGCTATCTACCTCATTTGAGTAAGTGATTGGCTCAGTTTTTATCATTTTATACCTTTGTCTTTGATAGCGAAGAAAATCCTTCTGGGCTGGTATTTTTTTTAACTACATATTTCTAACCAATAACATATTGAAATGTATTCCTAAGATTTTTCAAGATTCATTTTGAGAAATTCTATGATGACGAAATTAGACACTTGTAAGATGAAGGTAAGGCTTGAGCAAACCACATGTTTTCACTTACTTAACCAGGCGTCAAGCCCGTTGTATGTCGAAATTATCAATATCTCTAAGGAAGAGTCAACAAGTGGATGGAAAAGGAAGATCTTATCGACGCACGCAGATGTCATGTCCATGGACGATTTGCACCATGTTGTCATCTGCAGCAGACATTATGAAAATGGGGATTAAATAAATTTGCCTACGATTACTCGGAAATTGGCAATGAAAACGTGTGGCCACGTGCCAGTTCAACTCGGAGATGCATTGTCCGATGCTAGCTTTATTTTAATATTGAAAACGAATCTCCCTGAACTCCTACCTCATCCCTTACCCCATGAAGCCAGCTAACAGATTTCAAATCGCCAGATAGCTTATAAACGAAACTGATAAATCTTAATACAACCCTTTCTAAATCACCAGCCAAACTGGTAAGTTCAAAAGAATGACAATATATTTATAATGATTATATTTAATTTCCTTATATTATTAACATCAGTAAAGGAATACGTGTACACTCAATTTTGACTAAGTACTGAGAGTTAGGGACCTACTATTTACTGATCCGACGAAGATATGGTGTTTTTCATTTATCTCAAGATAAAAACAAAATTCAATATAATAAGGCGGATTTAGATATTTTAAAACTCAGAGCAAGAGCACTTTTTCTCAAGCTGATGGTCACATTTTCCCCAAGAACATAAACCTCTCAGTAAAGTAAATCCCTGACATTACTGATATTTTGCTTGAGCAACATCATCATAATGATGCTGGTTATGACGATGATAATAATAATGATGATACCAAAATCAAATTGTAATTATATTCTGCTGATTACTCTGTCGACTCTTCCTTCAATACTTTCGCAACGTCGTACTCAGGTTTACTCTTCGCTATATTGATTGTTGACTTGTACATCTGGGGGATACCCGGATGTATCGCGATGACGTCAGGACATCATTTCCGAAAGCTCTCATTATCTCTGCTTGGTTAAATGCCAGTAATGACGCAATGCTTAAGTTATAAATAGTTGTATACATGTTCATTTGATTCGCTTATATTACCGGACCCAAGAAATTAAGGGCGGGCCTCTGTCAAGAACCTACAGACTACAGCAGTTCCATGTACACTGGGGCGCCACGGATGACGTGGGTTCAGAGCACACCATAGACGGCGCGTGCAGTTCTGCAGAGGTAGGTAATTTTGCTAGTCCTGACCTTATAAAGTCTTTCTACTTTCTGTGATACAGTAGACTTGTTATTTCGTACCTAACGTTTTGTATTTATTATTTTAGATATTCATAGTCAATATATGCATACAAAAGTCCCGTATAATTTTACAAGGAGATTTTGCAGAAAGGTGTGTTGGACCCATTAATGTAGATTGTACACGCTTAGCGTTAAAAATATCAGTTCAGAATCGCGCTCTCAAACATACATATTCATTATTAATTCATTATTTACAGCCATCTAGCAACACACGTACACGCGCGCGCACACACGCACAAATGCAACAATAGGAATCAGATATGTTCGCAGAAGTAGGAAAGGAAAGGTCCAATATTCTGTAGATATTTGAAATTAATTAGAAAAATGGAGTAGTCTTTCATCTTTTTCTTGGTAAGCAGAATGGAGATAGAAAACCTCTTTAATTTCAGTATTTCTTGATTAATATGCCGCCACCTGCCTCCATTCATAATATGTAGAAGGGTTACATAGTGGAACACTTGTCTTTTTTTTCCAAATATATGTCAGTCGTAAATAACCTCTTTAAAATCCATGGATTGAAACGAAATTGGGATGTGGCTTACTATGAAGAAGACCTAGTTCTTGGTCAAAATTTCAAAGATTATTGTCCTCAAACAACTTTTAAATTTTTTAAAAAGAAAACAACAAATTTCTAATGACTCACAAATTTCGTTTCTACTTTTAAAGTAATTCATGGATTGAAACCAAACGAATTCACGTTCGATTTTCACTTTTAGCTGTGAAATAAATCTAAAAGCAGTATTGAAAGTGTGTCTTGAATCGAGGTTTCTTCAGTTGCACCTTAGTTGTGGGAGGTTGTACGGCGTGGGTAGTGGAGGAAGACGTCCGTGTCATCTCTTTAACGTTTCCTTTATCCTTTGCTTTCGTTTCCACAATCTACTAATGAAACAAAAGTAATAAGAAACATTACAGCAAGTTTTTTCTTTTCAGTCCATAAACTTAAAATGTATTTATTTTCTCAGTCCCCCCCACCAAAATATGGATAATTAATAATTTTTCATATTATGTATGTGTTATTCTAAAATATAATCCACAATAATCGACATATAGTTAGTGTTATAAATATCTATATAACGTGTGCTAATTCTTATGATTATAAATTGCATGGGTAATTTTTAACAAATTATATACCTTCAAGATAGTGTGACATACTTTTAATTGGTGTAAACCTGTTGATGTGTCCTTTTGACCTTGGAGTGTAGAAGAAATCTTGTTGGCGAATTTGATGTGACTTGAGTTTAGGTCATGGGTTTCCCCCATAGAAAACCAGGCGATCTAATTTCTGATTGATTACCTGCTCAAGTACCTAATCATGTTGACAATTATTTCATA
>JAECUM010014796.1:0-14661 GCA_016617855.1 Megalonaias nervosa | reverse complement strand
AATACAGGTATCAGTATTTTAGCTTACCTTATATATTTTTGACGTAGGAAAGTAATTCACTTTATGAAATCGTAGAAAATTGCCTTTATATTTCTTTCTTTCTTTTCCTTAATTTGGGGTTGGGTGGGCAGGCATACGGGCAGACATTCATCCTTGACGATCATTTCCTGGCCTTAGTTGGGTCGCTATCATCTGTACTTAACTGTGCTGGAAGACCGTTTTGGGGAGCCATTATGGACCGTTTCGGATTCAAAGTGAGTACTTTGCCTTCGATCCTTCCCTGTCTTGTGTGTGTTCCTGTCAATCTGTCCGTATCTGCCTATCTATTTGCCTTTCTCCCCATCTGTCTGACTGTATATATTCCGTCTCCTTATTGTTTCAGTTCATAAAATAAATTTGTTTACTCTTCATATATAGATAAAAAGCTGTGAAATATTTACCTTTGTTCAGGTTGCCATTCAGTACATTACAACAGGGACGGCATGTCTACTATTGACAATTCTGGCCTCGGAGTGGGTGGGAAAGCCTCTCTTTCTAATCTGGGTGTGTGCCATAAACTTCTGCGTGTGCGGGACTTTCAGTACTTTTCCAGCCGTTGTGTCCAAACTCTACGGGATTTCAAACCTCAGCATCACCTACGGCTTCATAAGAATAGCTACGGTAAGGTCTAGAAACGTATAGTTTGCTTTAAAATTCCAGCTTCCTTTGTATATTTTCTCTATGTTAAAATTCCTCGTCAAGTAATAAGTGAATGTAATATTTTTTAACTTTAAAATAAAACTATAATACATAAAGAGTGACTACAGTCACGATAATGATTGTAGTGACTTGGCAGCTCCCATACGATGGGGAAGTCTTCGCTGTCGTGCCAATAACAGGAAGCTAAGTGCCTTTGCCAAGAACACACGGAGGCGGCCAACCCGGGCTGGCCTGGACGGGTATCAAATCAGCTACTATTGGATTACGAGTGGGACTCTCTATCAATTGAACTATCACGTCACGTCATGGAAAAGTTCTGCTTAAGGGCACGTACGCGTTTCTATGTCTGTTCAAAATGACTATTTTTTTCTTTTACTCAGATTAATACTTGTTATTGTTTGTTTTTTTAAATGTTAATTTGTGAAGTTTTCTTACAAAATCTTTGCTTTCTTTATCTGAATTGTTCTGACATTTTCATTTTCTGCCGATGTACTCATCCACAGTCATTCGTGAGAAATAGGAAATATAAAACAAGGAACAAATGTTTGTTTTTCGAACCACTACGCGGACACAGGATGTCGCAATAAGAACTAAATATTACCATAATATGAAATAGGTAAAGACTTAGAGAAACGAGGGTACATTCGATTACTGAGTATTGATCAGTAACGGCAGGTTTAACATTGCATTTACCAAAAGACAAAGTCATACACAATTACATACATGCAGAAGCACGTTTATTTGGCAAATAGGATTAGTATCTCTCATTGCTAGAGATCTGGTTGATCCTGTAAAGAGCAGCTGGGGTTTATAACCGTTGACCATTGCAGAGCAGTTCAGATATAATAAATATGACTTTAAAAAAACGATGACAATGTACTGGGGTTCGTCTGCTGTGGATACCTAGTATACTCCGAGTGATAATGTTGTTGTTGTTGTTGTTGTTGTAGGGTTTAACGCCATTTTTCAGCACAAGATAGGCTACAAATGGCGGCCAGTATAAATGGTGAAGGAAGTACCCGGGAAAACCCCGGAAAGAACCACCGACCCACGAGAAGCTACTGGCAAGCTTTCTCACATACCAACATTAGCCGAATCCGAGACTCGAACCCACACAGACAGAGGTGAGATGGCAGTGATCCGTAACGGTGAGCGCTTTAGACCACTCGGCTACTCAGGTCCCCCCGAATGATAATACCATGACTACAGCTACTACTGCAGCTATAACCAATATTCATCTTCCAGAAAAGTACGACTTAACTTTTGTTAATCCTGTCGTCTAAGCAAGAACTTTGACCTGCAACGGCTGTACTAGCTTCATCTCACAAATGTCTCAGACTTCAACTCAGCCTTAGAGAAAAGACTTTTACGCTCCAAGATCTCCAACCCTTAAATCACTGCATCCACTTTCACCGCCACGGAGATGCCAGTAGCAATTGCTACCATTGTCAAAGCAGCAACAGCGACATCTTAATGAGTAGGAATTGCCATAGAAATGATTAAGACAGTTACTGCTCATGATGTCAAACCCATAATGTGTTTCTCTTACTGAAAAATTACGCTTCCGGTCTTTTTCAGAGCCATCTATATTTCTTAGAAAAGAAATACTACTCAATGGTTGTCAAATCAAGATAAACCCCTTCGTATGATTTAATGGTGTGCGTGTACGAGTATTTGCAAGTATCATGTTCATAAGAAAAAATTACAAAACTCAAGACAGAGAGAATTATATTTCTTTGGGGGATTTTTTTGTTGCTATATTCTATTTGAATCAGAACCATAACGAACATTTCAGAACACAGAACAAAAGTCCATTTTTATCTTCTGTATTTTACTGCCTGTCTATTAGTCGAATTCTTGACTGGATCTACATGTGCATATTCTTCTACTTGTCTTGCCTTCTTAATTTTCTTGACGGATATGAAATCTTCTTATGTTTCTGATGAAAGCTGCACATCATCCTGTTTATTCTAAAGCGGTATTCTTCCTTTCTCATGTAATGATAAATCATTAATTCACATCAGACCTTTTCCTTAAAAACTTCGGCAAAGGCGATGAAAAACGGATAGTATATGTACTAAGGTGCAAGAGGGTTTCGATGCGATTGGTCTCCCAATGGAGATATGGACTGGTCACGTAAGTCTTTATACCACCTTCGCAAATGTTTTTTCTTTAGTATGAGAATCGACGCCTCTTCTAGAACTCTTCCAACGCTTGTTTCTGACCAGGATACTCGACTGGGCTACCGTAACATTGTTGTCCAGTGCGGTTGGTGATTCTTTCAGCAAGTAGCAAAACAAGAGACTAAATATTGTTCTCCTTCTGATCATTTTTATATCAGACACAATTTTTATCTTCTTCTTCTGAATGAACAATACTCTCATCGCCTATCTCTTTAGGTTCTCTGTGCAGTCTGTTTCTCTACTAGCCTTGGATCAGTTCTCTCAAACTAATAATTTCCAGAGTATTGTCAACGTTTGCGTAGAAGAGACGTTCACTGTGTTGGCCAGAGCTATTGCAAACTAGTTCCACAAGAAGTTGACCCGATTTATAGGGTAGGAAGAGCCTTCGTTGCTGCCTTGGTCTGGAGTGAAATCAAAACCTCATAAAGCATACCCTTTTGCATAATCATGACTGAGCTTCAAATAGTGTCAAGTAAGACCTCAAGTATTATTTTCTTGGCAAAGTTAGTTTCAAAAGATCTGGTACACATTATCTAGCTGTCTTCAGTGACTTCTATCTTGGATATACTGAAGTGTTGCAACTCGAAAGGATATTGATTGATGGCTACGTTGAGAGCAGCATTGCTGACGATGCCATTGAACACACGTTTAGATAGCTGTCCTTGGAAAAATGATTTTCGAATTTGTGTCGGAGTACAGAGGCAATGGTGAAGGTTTTGTTGGACGCGATGAAGTTTATTGATGACTTAGGAAGGTTTTAATTCTGCCGGTGTATTATACTCAGTCCAAAAGGAGACATCAAACTTCAGTGACTGAGGTGGATTTTCAAACGATCGTTAAAATTAGCCTGGCATTTTCCTTTCGCTGTTTCTATCAATGAATCAGACAAATCTATATTGAAATTCCGATGACAGTTCATACTTGAACTATTTAATTTTCACCGTGTACAAATAATCAATGGTTATAAATATTCTGGAAGTCATTTTTGGGGTATCCTAGTAAAATGTTAATTATTCAGTGATACTAACTTAGGACAGAAGAATAGCCCATAGAAAGGCGACTTAGGACAATGACGTCCACCATCGCTTTGAACAAGCCTCTAAGGCGAAGAAATTCCCGCGCGAATAGAAGTTTTCTCGAAAAGCCACCATGGTTTGGATTTTCAATGTCCGATCCTGAGGGAGACAAACTATTTTTGCCTGTGTATTGAACTCCATACCTAGGTGAACAAATGGTTGAGATGGTAGTAGGTAGGATTTTTTTCTTGTTGAAGGCCAAGCCCAGGTTGGCAAGCAGTGCAACAAGGGTTAGCATGTCGTGTTTAGACATAACTCACCTGAAGTGTCTGCAGGATGTCATCCAGGTAACTTGATGTTGCTGCTGTAGAAATGGTCCGGACATGCGCTGTTGCTCGATTCATCAGGCAAGTGAAGACGCAGGGGCTGATGTTGAGTCCCAATGGAAATGCCTGAATGTGGAGGCGAATTGTGAATAGGGACATGATGGTATGCTTCTTTTAAGTCCATACGGCAAAGTCCCTCTCTTGGACGGCATTCAGAATGCGCCGTGGCGCTTAAATTCAGAACCAAGGGGCGCGAATGAATTCATTGATGGGTGCTTAGGCCGAAACGTCTGCAATAAAACCGTTGAGAATTTGTGTCTAGAATGTGTTCTACCGCCCTTATCTGGAGAAGGTCGTTTATTTCTTGCTACAAGATGGTGGCTTTGAATGGGTCCGTTGGGACAATTTGTCGCTGTTGGGACTGAGCAGAGTAGGAGGATTGAATAAAGTGATACAGAGTTCCTCGGAAAATACTTGTCAAGTCCATGGATCGCTGTGGCAAATC
Source organism: Megalonaias nervosa (assembly GCA_016617855.1). Classification (NCBI taxonomy): domain Eukaryota; kingdom Metazoa; phylum Mollusca; class Bivalvia; order Unionida; family Unionidae; genus Megalonaias; species Megalonaias nervosa. The sequence continues at coordinate 9,932 of JAECUM010014796.1, read as the reverse complement.
TTGTCCTATTCGGCATCGAATAATTGGAGCCTTCTACCGACAGGGAATGTGGGGAATTGGCAGAGTGGAGATGACGTACCTTTTGGAGAAGAGGCTGACGGGGGAGAGGGAGAAACCTTATAACGAACGATAGGGCAATCTCTGTGCTTTATCCGCTTTTGTTTGCAAGAACGGTAGCTCTCGCTGGTTGGAGGTTAGATAGGACAGTTTTCAGAGATTTGTGTTCTATGTGTGGCCCTTTGGTCCTTTAATTGATTTCCCGTACTATCCCTTGATCGACGCTGTGGTTGCAGGGGTGGGAAATTGCTCTCCTTAGTCGCTTGTTTGCGAACATCTTCAATCTGGATGTTAAACAGAAGGTTAGAGGATAAAGGTTGTGCTCATAGCTTGGCCTCGTGGTGGACCATCAGGAAGGTACAAGCAGAGAGCACTGAGTCGTGTTCGGCCAATTGTAATTTTGTAGCAGCGGTTCTGTTCAATACTCTTTCCATTCTGAAAACCAACTTCCATACATACCTTGAAGCATTCGGAGTGTTCCAGTTGTTGGAAGATAGCCATGGAGACGAAGTGCAAAATCGAAGCCACGGCAACGACATTGCGCACTAACTGCTACCTATAATCAAAGGCCATCCGATCCATTGTCTGGAGTGTGGCTTTGTCATCTACAAAGCGGCGATAGCACTGTTGCCTTCAGGGTTTCCATATGAAATACTGGTGTATGGCAAAGGTGGAACAAAAGTCGAACTGATAATGACGACAGGTGAAAATGTCTATAACTCTCCACGACTGCGGAGGTAAATGAAGTTGGACTCTTTCTTTTCATCATAAGTTCAACAGATGCTGGAGCTCTGGTCCAGGTTGTTGATGAAATGGGAGATAGAGGGCAGAACTCCATGGGTCAAAGGTGGAAAACTTCCCTAATGGAGGCTCGAGAGGCTAAATCTTTTCCGTGACATCAAATAGTGTAGAATTGATGACATAACTTGGAGTAAGCAACATCGTCTTGGTTACAGGAGGTAAGGCTAAGGTCTCCTGTAATTCTTGAGACTTAACTGGCGAAGAGTGACGATGTCTGCCGCTTCCTAAATTCGTAGAATACTTCATTTAGACTGCCAGGGAATACCGGAAGTCGTCATAGTCTCCTGGCTTCTTTTTCTGGCTTCGCTATGGAATAGTGTGGTCGTTTCATCTTGATTCCACAATTTGGTTTGACTTAGTTGTATACATACTCTAGCCCTATGAGTATGTATTCATTCAGTTTTCAGATTGTAAAGATGGAAGAGTCACAACAGATCGCCTTTCTAGTCAGAAATTTCTAGAGAGTCATTCCAATGTGATAAGATTACAGACTAATCTACATCCAATTAAAGTCAAGATACTTGCTTTGTCTGTCATGAGAAAGGACGCTGTGCTCCAGAATGTCTACAACGTATTAAAGGAAAGGAATGACGAGAAACAGAGAGACAAAAGGTAATGATACATTTTAAGATTGTCAGGAAAAAAAAATCTTGATTTTCATAGTGTCCTAAGATTTGTATTGATATTGTATGCTTGACCCTTCTCTGTGTTTGAAGGTAGAGATTTTGCATATCTGATATTTTTCACACTTCAAATATGCTTACTTGGATTTCTGTTTATGGATTTTACCCTGAGAAATTCTATTGTGTAAGGTCATGTGAACTTAGCATATATAGAATGTGGTAAACAATGATTCAGTCCTGTTTAATATCAGTTTTTGTGAACCGATGATCCGAGTATATAGTTGTGTTCCGTTATTATTTTAGAGGAATTATTTTATTAAATTGCTTATTGGAATTACAAATTTTGCTCATATACATTTTGAACTAAATCAATACTTTGGGATTACTAATGACTCATTCTGGGTCATATGATTTGGATACACGAAGACATTAAAGATTATTGGATTTCATTGGGAACATTCTATACTTTTGGACTTGTGATATAACATTTATGATTATTTGGGATTTAATTCACAATACATTGTCTTAAATGTTCACTTTGTATTATAAACAAAAAAGTATTTGTTGATTTTACTGTGCTTATTGGTTTCGCTTCTTTATTTTACATAGTTTAAGACCTAGAGTCGTAGATTAAGAAAGCAGAACAAGTTCGGTGACCTGGGAAACCATCGTTAGAAAACAAAGCATAATCGGAAAGGAGGCTTGGGTACTTCATTTCGTTCTGGCTCACAGCTCGTACAAAGCCTCTTGGAATCTTGTGGTTTGTGCTAAAGATGAACTTTTCCATCGCAAACTAAACATTTTCAAACATATGTTATCAATACGGATGACAGTCATGGAGGCGGAACCCACATGGTAGAGGTTTACTTTCCCAATATGATCACAGTGTTACATATTTTGATTCATGTGGATTACCTCATCTGGAAGAAAACACCAATCAATATAAGAGAAGAAATGCTGGATCAAATCGATTCAGTATTGCAAGGATAAGATTCTGTTGTGTGTGGAAAATGTTGTGTGTATTTTCTTCATCAAAGCAGTCTTAGATTTCCCTTAGAATATTTAAACAAAATATAAAATGATTTGTTTTGTGGACATTATGGCGATCTCTTTCCTTTAGCTCAGAAACGAAGTGCGCATAGATGGCAAAATAATAGTGCCTTCAAAAATTTAAAGTAAAATTTAATTCCACAACTTTGTCAACCCTGTAAATAAGTTCAAGTGTAATACTATTTAGGGGTTGGGGGTATTACTGCTTTGAATTTCAGAAGCGTCTTCTTATTATTACAAATATAATTTTTAAAATGGTGTTCTCTTGGTTTTTATTTGTTGAAAACAAATTGTATTGACATGCCTTTTCACATACTCTCTATCGTTTGTGGTCATCGTTTCCATCACGCCCGCGTTCGGAATAGGAGTGATGTTTCCTTCGCGTCCTTGCGTCTCCCAAATAAAGCGGTGAGTTAACCAATCTTGCTAAACACCGCTCACCGCTGGTCAGTAAATCATAAAGCAACTCGACTTGCCTTATAGATTTCATCCACCATAGGCCTTTCAGTCCACCAATCAGACAGACTGGCGGTTGTGGACAAGCAGCCAGGAAGGCAGCTTCGACCTGCTGACGAGGGCCAGAACCCCGCCAAGACATACCGACCAGCTGAAGCGGTCAAGCAGCTCGTCCAGCATCCCGCCTAGTAGCTATATTGGATTGTTCAATACCACTTTAATCCACACTCTTTCGGCACTGGGGGAAATTTGCAATTCAAAATCTAAGATAGGAATTTTTTTGGTGTAAACCTGTGTGTATATTAGTGCGTCTCTGTGGTTGTATGACCTCTTTGTCTCGGGCTATCTAATCCTGCCTAGTCTTATCCCTATTTACTTCCACTTCATTTTGTAAAACAATTAGTTAACCAATTACGTATCAGTTCCATGGTAGCTTACATCTCCAGTCCAGGTTTATTGGGAAAATGTGTAATTATGAAACTGGGGAAAAAGAAATTGTGAACTTGGAAGACTTTTCAAATTTGTATATTTTAAGCTTTCGTCTTAAATTATGCAATTCATAGACAAGCCCTATCCCCAAGCTCTATTTGGCGCTAATCTAAACTTGAACCTCAGGCATCCTGAATCCCAGGGTATTATTTCATACTTGCATTTTATAGTAGACCTGTAAATTGAATTAGGGGAAAGAAATTGGTCCACAAAGAGGCAATATGAATCAGACTAGCATTTATCTGGGTGGAGTTCTCACACATTTCCAAGCAATCGCTGTGAGACTTTCTGCTATCCCTGGATATAATTAGTCTTTAGTAAAAGAGATATTTTTGTAGAATCAAGAATAAACATTAATTATTTAGAAAATGTCGCAACCAATAGAACCATCCAAGACTCAAATGACGCCAACACGAAAATCAAAATCGACGCACCTCAGTTGAGAAACGGCAAATAAAAGCCCACTACCCGTGCTTGCACGATGGACTGGTGTCGTCAATGATTGTTTTAAGTTTCACACCTGAAGACCAATTGATAAGAATGAGATGCATGCAAAAACGTGTACGGGAGCGAGGCTTTTTTTCCCTCCCGTACGATAAATTAAGAATTCACTTGTTAACCACTCACACAAGGCCTAATGGCCACAAGCGAGTCTAATCAATGATCAATAAGTAGGTCCGTCAAGCCAACCATTCTTTACTCGTCAACAGCTAAAATGAGTAGAATGACAAAATTTAACGAAGTTCTGGTCACATGGTGCAGGGTCAGACACCGCCTTATCCAGAGGAGCACGGACAAGAAGGCTCCTATTTACTTGTAAATGGCCTATATCCTCTTAGAAGACGCGATTAGAGTTGACATCGTCTAGGAAAGAGAAGAACGGGAGAAGAATACAGATAAGGAAGAGTATGAAAAGTACCAACCTTAATTAAATAGAAGCAGCAGCAGTAACATTTTAGGAAATGTAGAGTGCAAGGTGGAGATGGAGTTCTCTTTCTCTTTCACAAAGAGACTTCCCTATGCTACGCTGAAGCCCACGGTGAAACGTGGATATCCTCCCAGAAAACCAAGCCAAGACAACTCGTCAAGTAAACCGGCCCAGTGAGGGCCACCCACATGTCTAGAAAAGACAGTCACTAATCATTTTGCTAAATATTTACTTTTTAATGTTTTGTATATTGTTGTTTATGTCTTGTGTATGTCTATGCCACCCCACCCATCCCCCAAAACACTCAAAAACCCTTCCCAAAAATCATGTCTTTGTTGACTATATATATGTCTGTGTGAGAATAGAGTGTGTCTACAAATACTCCCTTACCTTTGTGTAACAAAATCAGAAGACTGATTTCTTTCATTTCCGCACTTTTTCTGTTTCCTTTGTATGGAGGGATATTCCCATCACCTCATCATTCATCGAACATGACCGCAGTTATTAAAAGTAGATCAAAAACATAAACGACTTCTTCTCAAAATGCACTCAACAGACTTTGACCAAATATGACAGAAAACTGTCTGTCGTAAACACAGTTCGATCTTATACAAATTATGCCGATCCTTAAATATAGCCACCAGTAATTCTAAAATGGGAAAGAATTTAAACAACCTTCAGCTCAAAGATTTGTAGAATGTTTTAAAAAATGACATTTAATATACTAGATAGAAGTCCTTGCGATCTTGCTGCAATTAATGCTAAAGTGTTATTAAATATAATCACTGTTACTAAAAAAAGTAGGAAACCGTTTAAACTAATTCCTCTTCAAAGCTACTGTACACAATTTGACCAAATTTTACAGAAATCATTCTGGCTGGAAGGCCTTTCAATTTTGTGCATATAATTTTAGGACAACATCAAATATGACTATAGTTACTGAAAACAGAAAAACTTTTAAACGACTTTGAACAACTCAAAAGGTGAATGGCTGTCATTACCAGAAAATGAAAGCATGTCAGCCACATTCATGGCTACGTGTGTCTCTTGTTATCAATGATCAACCTTAAAACAGAAAGTTTAATTTTTAATACTTTAGTTATCATTTTGCATTTATCAAACTTCCAATTTTGTTCCTCTTGTCAGGTTTTGACCGGAATTATTTCCGCTGTTGTTGGAACATCTCTAAAAGATAAAATAGGCTGGCATGGAGTGTTTCTCCTTGGGGGCTCAGTTACCTCAATTGGTACTCTCTCTCTCTCTCTCTCTCTCTCTCTCTCTCTCTCTCATATCTATGTGGTATATATGATATCGATAGAGACATATCAAATCTTGGTATATTAGACACTATTATAGCAGCTTACATTCTATGGTGGTGGGTATTAAGAATAAATCTTTTTTTATGTTTTAATGCAAATAAAAAGATCACTTAAATGCATTTAAATATTGATAAACGGTAGTTGTATTCTTAATTATTTTATTTTGTTTTGAAACTTACAATTCATTCTTAAGGAAATGGGTCAGTGAATGTCATGAAATTTACTGATTATTTTCATTCATTACTTTCAGGATTTGTAGCTTCCCTTTTCTGCGAGGAAGAAAACCGGGAAAGCAAAGAAAAAGAATAGTGATTCAAGTTATAAAAACGAAATCATGGATAAAAGAAATCAATAAAATAAGGTTTGAATTCAGTATAAATGCCAGTGAATGTCTTTATCCAAGAAATTTCTCAGAGCATTTCCAGAGAAAAATATCATTTGAATTCAATAATTTGAAGAAAATAAATCTCAGCCCAAACTGGTCATAACATAGTACAACTTAAAGTGCTAGATGTTAAAGCACGACTGGTAAAATCCTCACAGTCACAAGATAATATAGTTATCTGCTTGACCACAGGTCAAAATTAGCGTTTTATGAAAACAACTATTACGTAATGGAAAATAACCTTCTTGAATGATCTAATGAGCCTTGTTTATTTACAATACAATAGCCTATAAAATTAACTTAGGAATCTCCAAAACCCTGACCCTGATCAACATATTTATTGTTAATAAGCTCATACACATAGAGAATAATGAAGCTATTATTAGTTGTTTACATAAATGAAATAAAAAATTAAAAAGATCAATCAGGTCAAGCAGAAATGAATTCAAATTTGGACAAGGTCAAGTCCAGCAATCAAAGTTACACTACAGTAACATGTACTGAAATAAAAAAAAATAAACTAACAGACAAACAATTAAGTCCAGAGACATCGTGGGATAACATAAGCGAAAATGCTCTACGCTCGTCTTTTCATAGATTTCCGTCCGTATCTTCCTACGATGGTCCAGAGAGACAGACAGACAGACAGACAGACAGACAGACAGACAGAGAGGCAGACACAGAGAGAGGATGGCCTTTGAAAAGTTTCATGTTTAGTTAATAGTAATCGACTTTTAGTACATTATAATAGGTTTAAGAAACAACAACAACAAAACATTAAATACATCACAGTATGTGTACCACGTAACCGAGAAATTTAGTGTGTAATGTCGACAGGGCCTGCAACTTTGTATCATTGATTATTAAACACTGTAGATAAATAACAAGGAAAATGCACACATACCGTTAAGAAGAACCATATTCCTGTAGGTTACTTGGTGCAAGTTCAATTTCAATGTTTTCATCCATCCCAAATTCTATGTCTCTCTCACTCCAGATTTCTGCGTGCTTTTTTCCATTATGCATGAGAGGGGATGTGGAAATAAAAGGCAGAAAGGATTGAGAAGAAATTGTGTAACATATTAAATTAATTTACAAAACGGATATTATTAATCTTTTTATCTTTTTTTTCTCTGAAAAAACATACATATCGACATATATTGGTCAGTAGACGAATAGAAGGATCTGGAAATCGATTTGACAGTATCACATGAGAAGGATCTGGAAATTGATTGGACAGTATACGAATATAAGGAGTGGACAGTATACGGACACTGGGGTTTGCAAAAACACGTATTAGCTTGTATCATTAACACACATAATGAACTTGTATATTTCCTTTTGAAAGCAGACATGCAATGAGAAATTATAACTAAATATATTTAAAGATATGCAAACAAAATGTCAAAAATTTAACAATGTTGAAGTAAAAATATAAATAATTTGCGATTATATATAATCATTTGTTCTTTTGGCGTATAGCGCTTTGCCTTGAACGATTAGATTAATTAGTTCAGAGATCGATGAATATATATGTTTGAAATTCGATTTTCTTTATAAGTGCTGGTTTGAAAATAAGGTAGATACGCTGTAGGGAAGTTGAATTCTATCTATTTTAATAAAATATAAAATTTACAAGTGCCGTACATAATAGAGACTTATTAAGTGGATCAGCTGGCATGGTGATTCTGATTTTCAGCCAATCATTGGAATGCAACTTGGTGATTGAGTATTACTTTGGATTTGGAAACTTCCTTTGATGTTATTTGGTATCAAATTTTTGCACTTTTGAAATGATTACATACGAATAAATATATATTGGTTTATTGCGCGGCAACGTTCGCTGGATATATCTGACAAGACTTTTGGACTCAAAATATTTCATTTTACATGAGTGACTGTTTTGTTTAATTTATATTCCAAATAGAAAAGTTGGAGGGAAAAGGATGGGGAAGGAGAGAAGAGGTGTGTTTGGGTCGCAAGTGGTATTACTGAAATTTCATAACGATAGAAGGGCATATGCGCGGGTCGAGGAAAACAATGCCACCTTTAAACGGTATATGGCGCAAGGAAACGTAGTGACCTTTAATAGTTGCCGTATTGGGGTTCCCTCAAGAGTATATGAAACGAGCCGTATGCCAGTCCAAAAGTTACTGCTTGACAAGGTCTAGGTGTTCCAGTTTGAATTAGTAAATCGCATTGAGTCCGTCGAAGTCGTTCTTGCTGATCTGCTGATCAGTTACCACATTCTGGTCCCGACCCATGAATGTCAGGATCTGGCGGTAGGAATAGGCCACATTGTTGTTCGCATAGTATAGAAGGATTGGAACCTTGTGGTAGTTCAGGTGCAGGCGCACATCCATGGTGAGAGGCTTGTCGATCACCATAGTGTTCATTCAAAGACTAGACAGCTACGAAGACGTGCTGGTGTGCAGAGAGGCCCTGATGGTCGAAGATGGCGCTCTGCTGAGAATCCGTGATCGTGTCCTGGAAGGGCAGGTACTCTGTTCTCCACCCATAGAGTTAAACAAATCGCTTTCCGGTGTTACCACGGATCAATGGCACGGTGTGCTTGGCACCGAAGACGAACTTGTGCACGTTCCGGCAGAAGTCAAAGATGTGAGCGGGGTAATGCACGAAATGTTACCTTGCATGTCCAGTTGCCCTTTGCGCTATTCCAAGCCCAAATTGAAGTTAGCGTTGACAGAGACCAACATTCAAAGGGTGGAGGAGTCTGCTCTGGACACGAAGTTGCAATGACTATTGTATTTTACGGAGGATTGTCTGCATTGTCTCTGGCATCCTTTACAAACATCATCGTTGGCCCTGCGCTTCAGCGGAGTCGTCGCTGTAGCGGATCAAGCCAAAAATAGTCGTTGGGCGACGCCGTCGTGGTCGTGGCTGGTCTTCACCTGGCGATTGTCTATATGTAGCGGGCTATCAAACAGACGCATAACCCCACTGTTGAAGGGCGCAATCTTGTTCGCCAGGGCTCAGTCAGAACCGTCCGAGGCCTTTGAAATCTGACAGACGACCTCGAGGTAAGCAACAGCGGGGACTATATACAAAAAAGTATCCTGCAACAGCAGGTCAACCCGACCTTTTGGATTGAATTACGGGTCTCATACAAGTAATATGCAGATCGCACATGATGCGGCCGCCCAGCATGCGCACTATGTTGAGGGCAAAGTCCTGCACGTCTTGAATGGTGCCATTGTGTATGTTGTCACTGGTTTATAGACATAATCACAAATTACAAATGACCAGTACATTCACCAATCCATGTCGTTGGCCTGAATCAGCAGCCGAAGCTGGCTTCGTTGATTAATTTGATGAGGTTGCTACCAGCTAGGTAAGTCTTAGTGTGAGTTTCTAGTCGGCTATCAAGTTCTTCCACGCTAAATGACGCGCCCCATGCCGCATCCCCAGTGTTTTACCTGCTTTTCTCTTGGATTTCTCAATCTCAGCCAATCTACGATCTATAACTTCCATTGAGGGCAGATTATTATACTTAAACATCAAGTTTGTTCATATGTTTTCTGACTGCCCTCAAACGTTCTTAAAAGTAACTCCTTTTTGTGGGGGCCGCAATTTCAAAATGTTTCGTTTGTTCTGGAGGTGCGTACTGGTTGGTCAAGTCCCATCGAAAAATGTATCATTTTCCTCTCCTGACAGTGGTATTGGTCACACCCAGCACCAGCTGTGGAACAAGTTGCGTTTCTGGTTGAATGATGACCAGTACAGTGGTGGCTGGAGAACAAAATTCAGAACAAAATGCAGCAGTAATGGCTCAGGAACAAATTGTGGCAGCGCTTGTTGCATGG